>RJWJ010004702.1:0-73636 GCA_004363605.1 Indri indri | reverse complement strand
TGACACTTCTTTCCTTTTTTTTCCCCTTGAAACCATAGATTCTTGACTAAATTTTAAAAGAATAAAATCAGTTCCTTGCCAAAGGACTTTATGACTGTGTTACTAGCCAATAAATGAAGTAACTATGAAAAATAATTATTCTACACCTTTACTGGAAGAACAATGGGATGACCAGTCAACTTACAATCATTATTTTACAGTCACAATTTCAACTTTAGTGATAGTGGAGAATTTCTCCTCTGTCATAGGAACATTATTACATTTTACTTAATTTCTCTGTAGGATGCCTGAGAAAAATATCACCTCAAACTAAAGAACATTTAAAATAAGCACTTCGAACACACAGAATGTCTTTTTATAGGATCGAATATTTCACATTTTGGAAAATAGCTAGGCACAAAATATTGGGTAGCTGTATCATTGAAATTTTGGTTTAGGAATGAGGAATATCATAGAGAGACAATAGAGAAAAAGAAAAACATTTTTTTTTTCCCTAAGAAATTCTACCAGTGGCAAAAAATCCCATGTTCATGATGGTAGTAAGACCTCAATCCTTTCACTTGGCTTGCAAAGCATGAAAAGTAGCAACAATAAAATAAGATAAATTAGAATTAGAAATAATGGGAACAAATGAACTATCAATTTAAGGCTTTTCTAAGTCTTGGGCAAAGAATATTTACTTTTCTGAACTACAGTACAAGAAATACTGGGCAAAGAAAATAGAAAAGAAAGGCGTGAAATTAGTTTCCTTCAACTAATTTCCAGGATGCCCTTTTGAGTATTGTACATGTACCCAAATTCCCTTTGTTTCAGGTAGTAAACTAGAAACAAATGTCATCTCACTTATGGAAGAAGAAACGGATAAAACGTTATCATTCCTTCCTTTCTTCTACCCATTGAGGCATTTTCTTCCTGAGGACATATAATCTTCCACTAAAAAAAGAGACACAAACCAAAACTAAGCCCTGGGCCTGAGATATCATGGAAAAAGTATGGTAACAGTGATATTTCCAATTAGAATATTTTAAAATTCAAATGGATATTAGATTTTTCTTTCAGGTAGTATTTCCAAAAACACAACATATACTAAGCATATAAGAATGCTGTTAAAAAAATTGTACAAAATATTGAGTATTCATTCATCTTATTTGAAAACACTGATAACATTTTACTGATAACATTATTTATTGACATATTTGTTCTATGTTCCAATGTTACATAAAGGGCAGAGATTCTGTTAAGGAAGGCCACATAATAACAAAAATTTCAGAAATGTTTCCTTAAAGGATCTGGTAAAAATTAGTTTTTGCAAAAGATATAAATTCTAAAAACACTGGTGGAAGGAGTAGGTAAATTACAACGTTCAGGACTTTTATTCTTTCTCCCTTGTTTTTTTAGCACTAGATAGCACAATAACCCTAAGTCCTGCAGGGAGATGGAATGAAATTCTTTTCAAGGTTTGAAAATTTTTGAAAATGCTTTCAGTTCTATCACTTTTGTTTATGCATATATATCAAGAATAGAAATTAAATACACTCAATGGCATCTCATCATGTTGCAATATATAAAAACTATCTTGCAAAATATGCAAAGGTGGTTTATGACTGGAAAAAAAAGGCTTTATGGTAGCAATATGTAGATAAGCACAAGTAATTTGGAAAAAGCAAGTCAAACTAGGCTTGGTTTTGCTGACTCCATAAAAGTTAATAATACTATATACACCCTGAGGAAAATAAAAAGCATATCTTGGTTTTGACGAATGGGGTCGGGCATGAAAGTGGACAAAGGGGTGAAGTGGCTCAAGTCTTCTTCCTACATTTATTTTTAAACACACTTTATCAAGCATCTATAATGTGTCATGCACTGTTTCAGGTCTACTGTGGATGAGCAGGGCTGGAGAACAAAAGATATCCAAAGACGGAGAAGCGTGTGGAGAGACACTTGATTTAGACTGCTGAGAATCCTGATGTCAGGCTAAATTTTTTTTTTTTTTTTTGGTCGGGCTAAATTATGACAATAGTTGGCATTTATTTGGTGCTTGGCTCTTCTAAATGTTTTGCATATCTTGACAATTCTTTCAACTACTTTATGAGGTAAGTGCTATTATTACCTCCATTTTATAGGTAAGGAAACCAAGGTACAGAGATATTAAATAACCTGCCCAGGGTCAAACAGAGGTACCTGGCAGAGCTAGAATTTGAATACAAGGAAATATGATTTTATGGTGTGAATTTCTTAACCATGATGCAACACTGTGAATGGATTTCGCTTTTATTCTGCAGGCAATCAGAAGCTGTTTTGCTCTTGGGCTTAGTTTTATTTTTAAGCCACCTGTAAAGTAAGAATAATAAAATACCTGCCTCACAGGGTTGTAGTGAGGATCATGTAAGATGATATATGTGAAATTGCTTTGAAAATTTACTTCAAATCGTTTTGAAATATGCCACATGGCATTATGGACATTGTATTCAAGTAGTAAATATAAAGTGTTCAAATGAATAAAAGCTTCAGTAGTCATTATTTACCGATGGGTACAGCCTTATCAAAATTATCAGCCCAGTAGGAGTCTTGATTGGATGAATGAAAACAAATTGGTGAAGGAAGAGAAAATTTGGGTGAGGGGCCATGAGTGATGATGGCCATGGTGGGAACATTACTGTGGACACTATGATCTGTGTAACACATATGTGGAGTGCCTCTTCTGTAACAGGCCTATACATGTTCTCTGCCAGATTCTATAAATGTTCTCTGCCCTCGTGTGCTTGCAGTCTATGACCTTTAAGCTTTGTACCACATCTCATGGCTCTTGAAAGGCTCTCAGAACCTTTATCTCATTTGATCCTATTATCCCTTGAGAAACTGCATGGGAGGTGAAATTATTCTTATTTTCCAGATCAGCAGTTTGAAACTCAGAGACCTTGAGTGACGTGCCCAGTTTCACACAAGTAGTATGCAGGACTGTCAGGACTCAAACCCAGATCTCTTGATGTCCAGAACATCATTCTTTCTGCAACAGCAGGCTACTTCATGTCATCATTATCATCATCATCACTGAGCACTTCCTGTATGCCAGACATTGTTCTAAGTGCTGTATATGAATTAGCTCATTCAACCCTTTCAACAAACCCCCACAGGATATATACTGCATTGCTTCTCTGAAATATTAGTCTGTTCACCGATGTAAAGTGATGTCCTTTGACACACATTGGTAGACTTCTCTTAGCCTAATATTATCTTCCGTGAGGATATTCAATTCTGTAATTAATGAGCCTGCACACTTAAGGTGGGGGCTGGGGGTTGGGCCTGGAGCAGGAAATCTTCCCCATCTGATGGGATAGTAACAGTGAGAGAGAATGTTCCTTCATGAGAGAGGGAGAAGAAAGATCAGCACTTTTCACAGATTGGAATCTTCTTCTCAAAACAGCAACTCAATGTTCCTTTTATGTCAGTAGTAGCTTGTCCAGACTCCTAGAAAGTGAAACTGATGGCTAAAGTCTGCCTCTTTCACATTCAAGAGGAGAAAAAGCTGAGATAAGCCCCTCCCCTGATAAACTAGCCTGGGTCAGGGGTGGAACATGCAGAGCAGAAAACGGAACAAGTGAGTGAGAGTGCTTAGCTAGAAACTTGAAACCTGGCACCCTTTGACCTTATTATTGCTAAATGTTCTCTTTTAGAAACAGAAGGATTGTTTAAGATAACAGTGAGAACTTATAATTGATGAGAATTAAACAGTCATAAGGAGGATAATAATTAAAAAATAAACTCTAGAACATTTATTGAGGCCTTCATGGAGGTGAAGTTCATAGCCTGTATTTAATAGCAATTTTCTAAAGGCACTTAATAGAAAAGAGAAACTATTGAGAAATTTGATCTCCTCCTCATTTTAACTCCCCAGCCCTGTAACCCTAGGGCCTCAGCTATGGAATACATACATGTCAAATCAGGTGACTTGAACTGGCCTGATGATTTATGCCTAGTCTTTTGCCAATGGAGAAATGAGAAGTGCATACTCCTTTATCTAGCAAAATGCCATCCTAAAAGTTAATATCTACTTTGGAGAATCAGTACCTTGTCTTTTCTAATGGTACAATCTATCCTCACCCCAAGAAGACTTTGTGTGTTTGCATGTGTGTGTACACATGTGTGCCTATTTGGTGGTGGAAGAGGTAATAGGGGTATGGGTTGGAGCAGGGAAAATGCTAGTTCTCCATGTTAAGAGTAAATTTTCATTTTCTTGATTCTATCATTTAATTCATTTAATTTTTCCAAAGGTATAGTTTTTCTTTTCACTAGCAGTATTCCTGAGAAATCAAAGCAACTGATTAATTACATCTTAAAAGCATTCGATTTATTCATATTAGAAAAGAGAAGGATGGAAAAGAAACAGTACACTTTCCACTGAACAGGAAACTTCTTTTTGAAGTTCTTGAAAAAGTGCATCTAATGATAAGCTGTAACTGCTGGGTGGGGCACTGAGATATTTATTTTACAAGTTAAGATAGGTAATCCAGATGCTTGACATTATTAGTAAAGAGAGAACTCTGTGGCCAAAATGATGGTGAGCACTCAAGGTGGATTTTAGTTAAAAAAAAAAAAAGAAAAGAGAAAAACTCCGCACATTCTGTGTTTTAGTATGCTCTGGCTGTTATTACACAATATCATAGACTGGGTGGCTTCCACAACAGACATTTATCTTCTCACAGTTCTGGAGGCTGAAGTGCATGCCAGGGTGCCGGCATGGCTGGGTTCTGGGGAGGACTCTCCTCCTGGCTTGCAGGAGGCTGCCTTCCTACTGCATGCTCACATGACCTTTCTCAGTGTCTGAACTCGGACAGAGTGGGGAAAGTGAGCTCTGGTATTTCTCTCTCTGCTTATAAGGATACTAATTTCATCATGGGGACCCTACCCTCACGATCATCTCTAAATCTAATTACCTTCCAAAGGCCTCACCTCTGAATATCATCAGATTAGGAGTTAAAGTTTCAACATATGAATTGGTAGTGGGGGAAGGAATACAAACATTCATTCTATAAATGCATGTTATTGTAAGGAAGAATAAATCAAATAAAATAACTTAGAAATACATTTCAGCTTCCTCTGTAATAAATAATCAGTAATAACCTGTTAAAACACAATAGTTTGCCTTGGGGTTCTGTGTATGTTAAAGCTTCAGGACCCTTTTCTCCTCTCTCATGACTTTATAACAGTGTAGCACATGGACATTGCCTTTCACTTCCCAATATTTTTTCACCTCCTCCAGTGTGCGGCTTTAGTGTACTTCGACCTCAGCTCCAAGGTGGACTCTAATTTGCTGTATCCAATCACAGACTATCACTCCCCTTGCTGGTGACTGCTTAAGAACCCAGACATAAGCCAATCATTTCATGACTTTCCTCTGGAGCTAGTTATTGATTTAGGATTGAAGGCGTGAGCTCCTTTGGCCCAATCAGATTGAGGAAGGACTTTTGTTCCATGACTGGAGAAGAGACATGCTTTATTTCCCGCTAGATACAAAAAAGAGAGCCTGTAGCCTTGATTATCACTGGCAATTATCTTGCAGCCACAAAGTTGGAAAAAAGAAAAGAATATAGTCCTTGATATCATTGACCTACTTGATCAACCAGCCAAGATATCTGTTCTTTGCTGGGCATCCATTTATTTGAACCAGTAAGTTTCCTTATAGGCTTTTCAGGTACTTGCTTCAAAAAATGTTCTGGCATATACAAACGGTACAAGCCTTGGTGATAAACATAGTGGATATAAAGAGGAACTAAAAATTCATGCAACATTTGTACCACTTTCTGAGAAAAACAAATTTAAATTTAAATAAATTTATATCTTTACACAGATTAGATTTCACTCTCAGTACTAGAGGGTAGGGGTAATATCTAGGTTATCTTTGTGTTCACAGTACTTAATATGGAAATCGAATAATTTGTCTCTATTAAATTTAGTTTAACTAATTAATATAATATTCATTATTTATTTAGATACCTTGTATTAGCTCAGTGGTTTAAAATTGCTTTGGAATTATAACATTCTATTGCTCAATTTTGAGTATTTGGAACTCTCCATGAACTCACTGCCTAGTGGGGGAGACAGATATAAACAAACATTTATGATATAAAGCAAAAGACATAGAAATAAAATGCTTCCAAGGCCTGGAGGAAGGAGTACCTGGCTCTGACTGAAGCATGGTCTTATTGAGGAAATAGTTCCTGATGATTGCATTCTTTTTCTTTCCGTTTTTTGAGACAGGGTCTTGCTCTTTACCCAGGCTAGAGTGCAGTAGCCTCATCATCGCTCACTGTAACCTCAAACTCCTGGGCTCCAAGGGATCCTCCTGCTTTAGCCTCCCAAGTAGCTGGGATTACAGGTAGGTGCTATCACACCTGGCTAATTTTTCTATTTTTTGTAGAAACTAGGTCTTGCTCTTGCTCAGGCTGGTCTCAAACTCAAAATCCTGGCCTCAAGCAATTCTCCTGCCTCAGCTTCCCAATTTGCTGGGATTGTAAGTGTAAACCACCACACCTAACCCCTGATGGTTACGTTCTTAAGAGTTGTGTAATAGTTTACCTGGCAGGCATGAGGCGTAGGGTCAAAGAAAGGGTCTTCTAGGTAAATGGAATAGCATGTACAAAAACATAGTTAAGCGGAAAAATAAATCATGGTGTGTTTAGAAAAATCTGAGTAGTTTAACATTTCTGGAGAGGAAGAAAGGAGCCAACATTTGTTGAACAAGTAAGTTGTATTAGGAGCTGAGCTGTATTAACATATTCTCTTATTTAATTTTCATAAAATCATTTCATAGATTAAGAATATGAGGCTGTATAACTTGGCTTTTTCTGCACAGCTAGTAAACAGTGGAGCAGGATTTGAATCTGGATTAGTGTGGATCTATTATTCAGGCTTTTCTTAGTAAAATGTGATTCCTACCTGAATCTCAGGGTACATGTAGGCCACGGTGAAAGAAAAGGCTTCAAATTTAGGGAATGTCGGATATGAGGAGCCTTGAGTGCCTTACTAAAAGATTTGGAGTTTTTGCTGTAGATGACAGCATGGAGATGTCTAGTAGGCAGCTGGAAACACAAGACTGAGGCAGAGAAAATTTAGCTGGTGATTGGCAGTTATCACCTCTTTGTTGTATTCATCACATACCTGTAGTGAAGCATCCAGCAATAACATTTAGGGTGAGGAGGGAGAAGGCCTAAACAAAGCTTGGGGAGCACCAATATCTAAGGGATATTTATAGAAAAGGAGCCAGAGAAAGACTGAAAGTGACTAGAGAGTTAGGAAGAATGCCAGAAAAGCATGGGGAGATGGAAGCCAAAGGAGTTCAGAATTTCAAGCTAGAGATGCCAGTTAAGAGTATCAAATACTTCAGGAGAAGGTAATAGTTAATTAAGCTTCAATAATAAAGGTTCTTTCATCCCTATCCCTTTTGTAATATAGTAAGTGATGAGAGGATTTATTAAAAGGCAATTATTCCCACTCGAATTTATACAAAAATTCTTTCAACTGACTGTTCACCCAATGGGAATAAGATATTTTGGGAAACATTGATATCAGGAATCCTGTTGGACTCCAAGTTGGAAGAGACCTTAGAAATTTCCTATTCTCTATTTTATGTAATGGATGAACTAGTTGTATACTTATGCCAACACTTGCCCATCTAAGTATATAAGAGGCTTATTCCTGGTAACACTGAGATTAGAGGCCTAGGAGACCCCTGAATTTTCTTGTTTGCATTGATCGTTTGCTTTTTAGAAAATGTAAATAATAACAGCAATGAAAATTTACGTATTTATATTGCTCTTATGATATCTTACAGGTTTCAAAGCTCTTTCACACATATTTATGATTTGATTCTCTCCACAAGTCTATGAATTAGGCACAGAAATTAAGTGTCCCATTTTACAGATGAGCAAACAAAGATTCATTGAGGTTATTGTAAATTAATTTGAGGTCCCTTGGTGGTTAATTAATGAGGTTAAAAGAAAAAAATCATCTCTGATTCCTAGTCTTCTCTTAATCACAGTGCCATTAGATCGATGATTACGTAGTCTTGTGTACTGGTCTCTCTCTTTTCCTCACTTTTTTTTTTTTCATGTAATGCTTGTTTCTTCAACTCTGCAGTCATCCTCAAAGAGTGAGTTCCGGATTTATATCTCTTGTGGCTGAACCTAAGAGTAAAGATGGCCCATGACCAAGAGTCCTTCACATGTCAGTTACCTGGCATTTGGACCACATTCCCAGGCTTACGGTGGAGATTTAGAAATGACTGTTGCTTATTTAAGTGAGTGAGCTCTCCTTTATAGCTGGATAAAATGATGACATAGTTCTATTTTCATAGCATTTAAGTGAGAGATTAAAGAGTCATCTGGGTAATTTAACCACTATAGAGAGTCAGTTGGCTGTGTCAGGCCTGTTGAGAAGATTTTCCTTTGGCTTGGATTCTCCATACAGTTCTCTGTCCGGGTCACAGTGATGAGACAGCTGCTCAGCTTGCCCTTCACAGTGTGCTAGAGAGAAGGTGCCACAGAATGGGGACGTCCCATGCCCTCCAAACGAAACAACTGGTAAAGAAAAAAATTCATACCCAAAGATAGACATGACTTTTTATTTTTCTGACTTTTTTCCTTCTGTAATCTAAGAGCAGTGTTAGAATTAGATTTCAAGCTTTGACATTTAGATGTCTAGAGATACATTGAATTCATAACTTAAAAAGGAGAAGCTGTCCAGAAATGTAACTTCTATGGATAGAAACCTTCGAATGAACCTATCTCAGTGGTTATGCTTATGGTTTGCAAGTTGGTTTTTACTGTTTTCACTGTGGGTCCTCTGCTCCTGCCCTTGGCTGTCCTTTTTCTGTTTGCAGGCTCTGCTCAGAGGAAAGAGTGAAACATCTATGCCTAGGAAGTGATGTATCCGTCTCATACATAAAGAGATTTGATCTCTTGCCCAAGGTCATGCTATGGTGTCCTTATTCAACTGGAATCTCTCTCTGTCTCTCTCATACACACACACACACACACACACACACACACACACACACACACACACACACACACAGAATGAGATCCTCATATATACCATTATACCTTTAATAAAAGGAAAAGAAGGGAATTGCTTAAGCCTCTTTTAATTCTCTTTGCCTTTGTCTTGTCCTTTATAGATGTGCATGAAGTAAGTCACAGCCTTTAGATAAGAACACAATGCTTTCCTGCCATTCTATTTTATCTTGCATTCACTCATTGTCCTTTGCTGGACTTCTCCCCCTCCCTCTCATCATAAACTCGGCATCCACAGACGTGATCTGCTTGCCATCCCCATTCAAGCTAACCTATTTTTGTGCCTACCCACAATTTGGTTTTGCTGAGTGGTTAATCTGAATGAGGAAATATCTGCAAGGCCACTTGGCAAGACATGAGATTTTCCATTCTTTTTGAAAACTAACAAAAAGGCAATTATCGCCTCACACTGTTCTGAGTCTTCCACAAAGAACCACTTCTCTACTTCCAGGACGGAATCCTCAGCTGCTCCCTTTTTTCCTCAGCACTCCCTGAGTTCTTGGTCTGATGTTATCCGACCAACATTGAGACAAACTCATCTTTGGGTCTTGAGAGGCGACTGCGTTTCTCAGTTAGGAACAGCCATTGTACAGCATGAAAACATTTGTTGAGTGCTCTATGTGCCAGGAACTGAAGGAAGATGAGACAATCCCTGCTTTTTGCGAAGCGTTTCCTATACAGTAGGTGAGACTATCATGTAAACAAATACTGAGATTTCAATTTGAAAGACTCTCAAATCAAAAGAAGCTTATTCTAAATGAAAGGTAGTGAAAAAGAGTCTGTAACTGTCTTTGGAGGTGGTGGACAGGAAAGACTTTCTGGAGATTTGAGCTCTGTGTCTAGATTTTGGAAGATGAGTAGCAGTTTGTCAGATGGAAAACAGAATGGAGGTGGGATGGGGGAGGACATGGAAGGAAATGAGATTCGTAACAAAGGCAGGGATAAGTTCACATGGGTCTTTGGGGAACACAATCAGATTTTCACCTAGGAACATCACTTTGACTCAGCCTAGATGATGGATTTGAATGTAAGTTGTGGGAAGAATGAGGTATCTATTTAAATTAGAGCTTGACAAGGCACTGCTAGGGATGAATTTGGCCAGAAAGTATCTGTTTTTGTGAATAAAGTTTTATTGGAACACAGCAACACACATCTGTTTATGTATTGTCTGTGTCTGCTTTCACACTACCAGTGAAGAATCAAGTACAGTTGGTTCCAGGACCCCCATGGATACCCAAATCTGCAGATTCTCAAGTTCCTTATATAAAATTGCATAGTATTTGTATATAACCTACCCACGTCCTCTTGTATACTTTAAATCTACAGTCCCCAACTCCTAGGCTGCAGACCGGTATGGGTCCATGGCCTGTTAGGAACTGGGCTGCACACAGGAGGTGAGTGGTGGGTGAGTGAGCAAAGCTTCATCTGTATTTTCAGCCACTCCCCATCACTCACCAACCCCCCACTCCCTGGTCCATGAAAAAATTATCTCCCATAAATCTGGTTCTTGGTGCCAAAAAGGTTGGAGACTGCTGCTTTAAAACATCTCTTATTACTTATAATAGTTAAAATACCTAATACAAGGTAAATGCTATTTAAGCAGTTGCTATACTGCCACACATTGCTTAATGACTAGAATACATTCTGAGAGAAACCTACATCTATGGTATACCAGGGATGAGGAACCTTTTCATGTTGTAAGGCCACATTAATTTAGCTGTAATCAAATAAGGCCACGTTTAAAAAACTTCGATTAGATATACTTAAAAATGTACATTATTTTGTAAAAATCTAACTACTATGTACTTAATAGTTTCAAAAAATTAAAACTGTCAATTTTAAAGTTAACTAACCTTGTAATGACTTTCTTGTGCCTATTTTTTGTTGGAATTTATTTGAATATTTGGTTGCACCACGGAGGTCCAGTTTCAGCTGATCCTCAAGACAGGTATTAGGCATTGGTGACCTTACGGGTGTCTTGATTTGGGTTAGGCAGGAGAGTGTAGATTCGCAGCAATAAGTCGTTGAAAAGTAAGAAAGCATTTTTTGAGCATGTTGCCAAAGGTATGGGTATTCTACTGCATTTTTCCATATTTCAATTGGATCTTTCTTAGCATCAAACAATAACTTTAAAATGTCATCTACTGAGAGCTCAATCAATTCCATCTATCGTTCTTTAGGTGCCTCGGTGATATCAACTAGGTGAGGCTGAAATGCTAATTTGAGTGCCATGTCATGGTTCTGAAAGTCAGTGAACTTTCATTGTATTCTCCAATTAATAGGTCTACAACAGCTGCATGTTGTTCAAGTGATTCACATATATCATCCTGCTCATCAATGACCTTTGCTAACTGGGGAAAATGTTCATCTGAAATTTCCTTTTGAAGAAGTGTTTTGAAAAAAGAAATGTTTTTTTTGAAATGCTTGGCTTTTTGCTACATATCACATATACACTTAGTTTTACCTTGCAAAGAAATATGCAAGTTGTTTTGATTTGACATATCACACAGAAATGCTGCATTCTTATAGAAATAATCTTTCAATAATTCACATTGCTGATTCTGTTCTTCATAAAATTTAACTATCTGTTCTTGCAGAGACAAACTTTTGGTTAACACCTGTCTCTGCAAGAGCCAATGCACTTTAGAATGATATGGCAAATCCACACTGAATGTCTCATCATTCAACTTTGACATGCTACAAAATTGATGATGCCATGTTGCATTTGCATGAATATAGTTAACAATACTTACAACTTGCTGCAAAGTGTCACTTAAAGTAGTAGCTTTAGAACAGACATTGTGCTGATGCAAGATACAATGAAAAGAAATGAGAGCATCTGGATCAGTTAATACTTTTTTTATTTGTGCACTAAGCCCTTCAGGTTTTCTGTCATAGAAGGTGCACCGTCTGTACATACACTCACTAAATTTACCAAATTCTGTCCAACTTCACAACATTAATCTTAAAAGTTCTTGAAGATATCTATTCCCTGTGTTCTGTTCATAAGAGTGCCCAAACAAGTTAACTCTTCATAGCAGAGAAAATCTGTTTTGATCTGGATGAAGACTAAAACCTGCACCAAGTCAGTAATATCAGTTGATTTATCCAAAGCAATTAAATAATATATATATATTTTTGAAGTGTTGCATGGAGTTGTTCTGTTAAGTTGAAGGCTAATTCATGCTGCTGATCAGTTATGATTCTCCTTGAAAGAGGCAGTTGTTTGTACTTTTAAATGTTATAGGGGTCTAAGCATCCTACAATTTTGACAAAGCATTCTTTCATAATTTCTACATCTCTACCCCACTGAATGGCTTCCCTTTTTTCCCAAGTATATAAGACACTTTATAAGTTGCTTCAGTGGCATAATTTCCAGGTCTTATTGCTGCTTGAAAGAATTGTCCTTGCTTTTGCTTTTCATCTTTTAATTTCTGCAATACAACCTATGACACCTCTCCCTCTAATTTAAAATGTTTGTGGTCCTTATGAGTGTTATAATGCTGATGAGCATTGAATTTATTTAATGTTGATATTGCAGTTATCACAAAGCAAGCAAATCATCTTATCTTCAGCAGAAAAAAGATAATATCACAGTTCCAAATACTCATTGAAAAATCTATTTTCTTCCTTCAGTGTTCTCTTGGTCTTCTTTGACACAATGGGCCTTTAAACAGAGAGAATTAAAAAATACTGTCGAGCTGTGCAGCCATTCACGAATTTCACTTCAAACAGAAACACAGTGCACCATTGTCAAAAGCTGATAATAGACTGGCATAACTCCACCCCCATAAGTTCTCACCAACTAGACTTGTGTTGTAGTGGTGCCAGGTGGGTGGGGGAAGTTAGAACTCAGTCATGAGTGCAGCAGCCATCAATTTAGCCCTTATGACTTACTAATATTCTAATTGTGCTGGTCAATCTGGGAGGATTATTTCATTGAAACTTATTTTATTCTTTGATATTTTAAATATGTTCACTTTAAAAATAAAATGAAAACATCATAGCTGAACAAAAATGTACTAATAAAAATAAAAGAATTTGTTCCGTAAAATTTGGATTCATTCAAAAGATCACACTTAAGGACTTAGAAGGCCACATGTGGCCTTAAGGCTGCAGATTCCCCACACGTGACATAGCCTATGGCTCCTGGGCTGCAAAGCTGTATAGCGTGTTACTGTACTAAGTACTATAGGCAATTGTCACACAATGGTATGAATTTGTATATCTAAACATAGAAAAAGTACAGTAAAAACATGATATAAAAGATTAAAATGGTATGCTTTTATAGGGCACTGACCATGAATGAAACTTGCAGGACTGGAAGTTGTTCTGGGTAAGTCAGTGAGTGGTGACTGAATGGGAAGGCCTAGGACAGCACTATAGATTTTATGAATTTTGTATACTTAGGCTACAGTAAATTCATTAAAAATATTTCTCTGTATTCAATAATTTAACCTTAGCTTAATGTAACATTTTAACTTTATAATCTTTTTCATTTTTTAACTTTTTGACTCTTGTAATAATACTTAATTTAAAACACACATTGTACACCTATATTAAAATATTTTTTCTTTATATCCTTGTTCTATAAGCTTTTTTATACTAAATGTTTTTTAACTTTTAAAACTTCTCTGTTAAACATAAATATACAAACGCACACACATTAGGCTAGGTCTACACAGAATCAGGATTAGCAACATCACTGTCTTCTACCTCCATATCTTGTCCCACTGGAAGGTCTTTAGGGGCAGTAACACACACAGAGCTGTCATCTTCTATGATATCAGTGCCTTCTGTGGGGGTACCTCCTCAAGGACCTGAGGCTATTTTACAATTTACTTTTTTTTAATATATAGAAGGAGTACACTATAAAATAACAATAAAAAGTGTAGTATAGCAAATATATAAACTAGTAACGTAACCATTATCATTATCAAGCATTATGTACTGTACATAATTGTATGTGCTAGACTTTTCTATGACTGGCAGTACACTAGGTTTGTTTATTCCAGCATCCCCACAAATATGTGAGTAATGTATTGCTCCATGGTGTTAGGTGATAGGAAATTTTCAGCTTCATTATAATCTTATGGAGCTACCGTCATAGACGTGGTCTGTCGGTGACCGAAATGTCATTATATGGCACATGATTGTACTGTATTGCTTTTTAATTTGTATTATTTTTTACTGTTGTATTGTTATTTTTTATTTTCCCCCCAAATACTTTCTATGTGAGGTTGGTTGAATCTGCAGAGCAGAACCGGTGGATACAGAGGGCTGGCTATAGTTACAACACAGACTATACGGCCCACAAAGCCCCAAATAGTTACTATCTGGCCCTTTGCAGTAAAAATTTGCTGATTTAAATAGTGCATCAGTCATGGTAATAGATGATGGCTTGAACTAGTACAGGGGGACTAGAAAGGAGCTGGAGGTGCAAGAACTATTAATACTTAGGAGGAAATGAGGATAGAATTTGGTGACTGGGTTGAAGGGAAGGGCAGAGATGTGAGAGACCCAGGAATCTTGGAGGTTTTCCTAGTTTCTGGATCTCCGTTTAATACAGTTTTAGCGATGTGTCTTGCATAGATGTAAAAGAAGCTGTTTTTGTCCTCAAGGAGCTTCATATCCAGTAGAATAGAAAACGTGTACACAAAAATATTTACTACAAGGTTGAATATGATTAGGTCATGGAATTTCAGAGGAGAGAGATGATGTTTAGTTGAAAGTTTAGTGAAGGCTTACAGGAAGAGGAATCGTTTGAGTTTTGAGGACTAGGGAGGACTTGGACACAAGGATGGATGGCAGGAAGCACGTCCTGGAGAAAGAAGCTTAGGAGCACAGATATGGATCTGGACACCAGATGGGGAAAAGGCAGGAGTGCCAACTTTAGGAGCTTAGGCTTCGTTGGCTAGGCAATGGCGATCTGAGGGATTTGAGCAGGAGCTGTACTTTGGCAATGAGAGTAGTCATTTGAACAGGGAAGAGACCAAGAAAGAAAAGGATACTCAAATTTGTCTTTTAAGGTTAGCTTTGCTGACCCTCTCAGCAAATATCTGTCCTTCCTTCATGCTCCCATCACGTTCCAGGACTCCTGGAATCAGAGCACTTATTATGCTGCATTGTAATTGTTTACTTGTCGATAGAACATGAGAGGTCAGGAACTGGGGCATTTTACAGTAAGTATGGCGCAGTGGTTAAGAATTATCTGGGCTTGATTCCTATTTGTTTTTAAAAAGTTTTTAGCTTATTTATTTCTAATTGACAAAATTTTATATATTTATCATGCACACCATGATGTTTTGAAAGATGTATACACTGTAAAATGGTCAAATCATGCTAATTAACATATTCATGACCTCATATACCTATCATTGTTTGTGATGAGAACACGTGAAATCTATTAACTGTAGTCACCATTGACTCCTATTTGACCTATCCTCTTGATGCCTTTATTTCAAGATGCCTGGGCATAATAATTGTAACTACTTCTACAATTAGTAATAATTATAACCGTTTGTTGTGATTATTAAATGATTTAATGTGTGAAAAGCACTTAATGCCTGGCAAGTGATGGGGGCTAATAAATGTTATTGATTTTTATTCCTAGTGCCTATCTTAGTGTTTGGAAACTAATGAGGATTTTGTTGAACAAGTGAATTTAAGTGCCTGTAATGAGCTAGATGTTATGCACTGGTTATTTTGGATTCTCCTCACACCACCCCTGTGAGGAAGGTATTATTTCTAATGTTATAGAACATGAAGGACCTCTGATGGTAAATGACAGAGCAGGATACAGAGAGGGACTTACCAAGCCCCGTTTGATGAGGAGCTGGTGGGAGGGAGAGAATTTAAAAAGATTAGAGTGATGGATGGAGAGAAGCCCTGGAAGCGATGGGAGAGGGGGAGTGGCACCAAAAGCACAGGTGAGGGGCTTTGACTGCTTTCCTGAGCCAACACGGAGAGAATACAGAGGTTAAGCATGTCGGGAAGGGGGGTGGGGAAAGATCGATTAGCTGAGCAGAAGCTGGGCAGGGTTAGGAAGCCTGTGAAAGAAGGACTCAAAGAAGACTTCAAGTCCTTGAGTGACTAGAGGAATGATGGTGTCATTTGTACAGGTAGGAACAGGCAGATTTGTTTTGGGGGGTGTGGATTTACAGGTTTATCTTTCACTATAAAGAGTCTAATACTCCCGAAACACTGAGCAATGCACTGGAAATGTGGCCCTGGGGCTTGGGTGACAAGTGAGGACTGGAGACAGACATGCGTAAGTCCTCTGCCCGGAGATGAGGATTGAATTCAGGGCATGGCATTTAGAAGCAAAGCACAGGGTTAGTCTATCCTACAGACTGGTTCTTGACTCAGCCTAAAAAAGGCTGGTTCTTTACTCAGCCAGGACCCTGAGGCCCATCCCTGATACATCTTCTTTAGTTGATTTGTGACACTGGACTTTGTCACTGGGCGACAAAGACGTGGCAAGTACCGGGGTGCCAACAGTCATCTCTCAGGATCCTTTTCCGTGAATGACAGTCGGTGGCTGGAGTCAGGTTAAGCTCTCTAACAGAGGGAGAGAGGAGATGGGAGGAGTGAAGATGGGTCTTGAAGTGTCGGCTCCTTCTTAGCTTTTGGTGCTGGCTACAGAGCCAAGCCTCTCCTGCCTATCCTGTACACAGAGCTTTGGAAATGAATTAAGTCTGCTTACAACTACTTCCCTTCTTCCCCACCCCCCCAAGAATTCAATGTAAGTGAACATATTTGGCCAGAGAGGGTCATAAACACATCATAAAATCTGACCTTTCCAAGAGGGGATTATCTATAAATAACTGTAGTTATCCCCGGGTGCTAGCGTAAGCCTGGTGGAGGGGCAGAGGGGAGGCCTATTTCCTCGGTTCCCTGGGCATGACTCCGAGAGGTGAGTGGCAGAAAGGCTTTGCAGAGGCTCACGTGTAAGCCCTCGCAGTCGTATACCCAATTTCCTCTGGCAGGGCCACTGCTGCTTTGATGGGGCTCCCTCTGCTTTGCTGAGCAATGGAATGCAGCTACTGGGAAAAGAATAAGATTTCTGTTTCTAAATATGTCACTGGTGAAGCTCCTTTTAAAATATTAATTGTGGCAACGTTGAAAACGCATAAAAGAACTGACGATCATGCTTGTTCAGACCACAGAAGGTTTAATTTCAAAATGCGGTTTTGAATTGCTATTTTTTTCTTCTGCCTGTAAGCAATGGATTCATCAAAATCCTTTCTTCTGAATAAAAGAAGAGCCCCTACTGGTGTCCATTCAGTGTCACTAATGTGGAGGAGGTGAGTGATACGAGAGGTCTGCATTATTTATGGTGAGCTGAGTCATGAGCCAAGCGCATTTCAATAAGGTCCAGTAGCCGACAGTGAGGCCAGAGCAGATGCCAAGAGGAGGCGATGCAGACCCGTTGGAGCGGTCGCTAGCAGATCCATCCTCTTGGCTTTCCGTGATAAGTAAGCAACTTCCCTGTTTTTAAAGACTCCACATTCAGGGATCACCACACAGTTACTCAGTCACTATGCCGATGAAACGTTTTCTTGTTATCTAAATCGGTAGCTCATTTCCTCTTCGTAATTTCTGTTTAGTAATCCTAAATATATCTAGAATTAGAATTGGGGGATCCAGTGGCTGGAAGTTTTGTAAGCCCGATGGTGTGAACTAGATTGTAATTTCTTTGAGGGTAGGGACATAGCTCACACCTTTTTTAAAACTCCAATACCCATAGGGCCTAGAAAATGGTGTCTCTAAAGGTGTAAAGAAAATAGTGTAGATCTTATATCTTAATAGGAGAATATCACCCACTCGACCAGGTGAAAACTGGGTTTTGGGAGAGGGATGAAAATATCTTAGCTATTACAATGGTTGGAGGCCCTCCAAAACTCAAACCTATGTGACAAAATATAGTATTTATTTTATAGAGGTGATTAGGAAAATAATGTCTGGAAAGGTTTGGGGAGAAAAAGGGGCTTTAATTATTCTGAAAAAAAGATTGAGCCGCACTGGTGGCTATAGAGGAGAGAGTCCTGTCTTTTGGAGTCAGAAGGACTTTATTCAGGGTCTGCACCTGTGCCCACTAACCACCGGTGTTGCGTATCTCCCTAAGCGTCAGGTGTTGTTGTCGGTGAAACAGTGATCGTAATACATGGAGGTCAGTGACTTTATTCACTCCACTGTCTTATGCTCTGTACCTAGTACTGTGACTAGCACCAAGTCAGCCCTTAATAAGGATTCATTGAATGAATGCATAAAGAAATGAATGATTCTCCCTCAAAGGGTTGTGTTTTTTTTTTTTTTTTGGAGACAGAGTCTCACTCTTTTGCCCGGGCTAGAGTGCCGTGGCATCAGCCGAGCTCACAGCAACCTCAAACTTCTGGGCTTAAGCAAACCTGCCTCGGCCTACCAAGTAGCTGGGAGTACAGGCACGCAGTACTATGCTTGGCTAATTTTTTCTATATATTTTTAGTTGTGCAGCTAATTTCTTTCTATTTTTTAGTAGAGACGGGGTCTCGCTCTTGCTCAGGCTGGTCTCAAACTCCTGACCTCGAGCAATCCTCCCACCTCGGCCTCCCAGAGTGCTAGGATTACAGGCTTGAGCCACAGTGCCTGGCCCAAGGCGTTGTTTTAATGATTGAGATGACTGCAAATCTCCTTAGTGCTTGGCACATTGGAGGTGGCCAGTAAATGACAATTGCCTTTCTCTGCCCTCTCTTCCCCAACTGTCCTCTACACACAGACTTCCCAGGGGAGGACATGAATTGGACAGGGCAAATGACTTTTCTAATGTCATAGAGCAAGTCTGGAACTCTGCTGAAAATTCAAGCAGGTTCTCTCAGCTCCAATAGAGCCTTATTTGATGAATTATCATGACAAATATTTTCTTGGAATATTCACTGAGTTCTCTATATTCTTGGAAAGAAAGTTCTTGCATCACTGAAGTATAATCAAGCCATATCTAAATTGATTTTGATTGGGCACCATCTGGATGCACTGAGCACAAAATCACATGCCTGGAGCCATAAGGCAAGTGCTCTACGCTGCCAATAAAAGTGTCTTGAAAGGGCTTTTGGGAAGCATTCTGAGGGGCAAACTGACATGCAGCACCCTCTCCAGTGTAATACTCAGGAAATTCAGATAGGAGGGCTGGCGGGCACAGCAAAACGGTTTGGAAAAGCCAGACATCCACATGGCAAGGGGTTGAGGAAACAAGGATGCACTGTCAGTGTTCCACTAAGGGTCTTCCCGAAGTTACATTTATCAACCCTACAGTGTACACAGATATATTCATCCAAGTATCATAAAATCATATTTGGGAAGGTAGAATCAGCTGTAAGAATTTTCAAGCCATCGACTTCAGTGGCAATTCAAGTAATAAGAAGCAAGTGTTCCTTCCTCCTGCCGAAGATCCTGCTTCCTTCTCATTCCAATTTTGTATTTAGTAGTGCTTTGTGCTTTTACATTTTTTAGCAAATCAATGTTGAGGGCAGAGACTATATATAAGGCTCTTTGTATAATCACCCTGTTCTCTTGCCTCGCATATAGTAATTCCTCAAAAATGAATGTTGAACAAATGAATGTATTTCACAGCTAAAGGGAAAAGAGGGCAGGTCTAACATTTATCAACTTTTATGTTCTAGGCACTGTATGGTGTATGTTACAGCTATTATTTCACTTAACCTTTATAATCAACACATAAGTAATCTGCTCAATGTCACAAAATTATTAAGTGGCTGAGACTGGAGTCAACCAAGTTTGCTTCTCATTGCAGACTATGCTAATTAAGAAAAACATTCTTTCAGCAGTTATGAGAATGCACCCCAAGAACCCCCTGCTATAGTGTAACTGACCAAAGATCCAGCTGCTGTTGTCTGACAACTGTCTCCACTTGTACACAGAGGCCGTGCCTCCCACAGGTGGCTCCTAGCCAGTAGCTGCAGGCAGCAGGGATAATGAGGTAGACTGACTTTGGCTTAAGGGAAAACCTTCCTTGGGCTCCATGGCAGACTAGGACAGTTCCATCCAATATTCCATCCAGTATGGCTCTGTCACTGGGGTCAGAGTTGCATTATGATCTGATGGCTCTTCCAGCCTCCTCTGACTTCCTCTCTATTTTTTCTCATAGACATTTCCCCTAACATGATGCTTGCACATTTAATCCCCTTTTGGAAGCTGCTTTTTAGAGGACCCAATTAACACAGTTCTAAATACTTTTCCTATTCCAAGCTGAGATTCTTAGCTCCAGTTTGTTTTCATCAAACATTTCCCCAAAGCACTCCTCGTGTGAGAAGAGAGCGAATGTGTACTCTCCACCCCAATGGTCTGGGCCCTGCCCCAAGTAAGAGATTTGCTGGAAGTTCATGCTTCATCTCATAATTACATGTCCAATGTCAGTTTTCATTATAAGATGATAAGCTCCATGAAGTCAGAATCTATGACTATCTTATTCACTGCTATGTGCCCATTGCCTGGAATGGTGGCTGGTGCTTAGTAGCTAAATAAATAAAATGCTGTATGAATGGAACAAAATCTAAGAATTATTTTTCTATTTCATAATATAGTCATGCTTGTTTCTTTTTAAGAAAAACCTTTTATCCTCAGCAAAATTGAGGTTTAAATGTCACTTTAAACACAATATTTAACCTTTACTCTTTAGCACATCAGTACATTCCCTGCTAGTAAAAATATCCTTGTTTGAAAGTTGTGAGTTAACTGATTTGCCCCAAGGTCGACATTAGGAAAAGAACCCAGTCTTTTCACCTCCTAGTTCAGCATGGTTTCTTTTCTATGCACATTTTTTTGTATTATTTATTATTAATACAATGTACTTTGAGAACTTTTTCTTCCCACTTTGACATTTTAGACCTTTCTATTGTAATGAACTTTTCTCATGTTGTTATTTTTCTTTGTACACATTCTGTTCCCTCCTAGCTTTATTCAACCTATGACTATTTCTCCAATTGGCTCTTATAAAATCATAGTCTAATATCCAAGATTCAATACTTACCTTTTAGTTTGTTTCATCTGGAAATTTAGGGAGGGAAGACTGGGTTTAATCCTTGACATCACTGGACATGTTCTCTCACTTGTGTCTGAATTGTAAAGCATAGATCTTTCACTCCATCTTTTTTATGCTGAGGATGAAGTTTTGTTCTTATTAAATTTTGGAGAAAGGCCTCTTCGTGGTGCAAGAGGTCATGCTAAATAATGTTGTTTAATTATCCTCTCTCCTCTATGCAACCCTAACACTTGGAGACGCTCAAAATTTTCTCTCCTGCCGTAACTGAGGTGAAACCAAACGAGGCAACTCCTCTTTGGTTCTGGCTCAAATCCTTGGAGGCTTACTTGATCCCTTCCTCTCATAACCCTCATCTAATCTATTAACAATTACTGTTGGTTCTGCCTTTGAATGTAGCCAATTCTCACCACCTTCTCTGCTACCTTTCTGGAACAAGACCCATCTCCAGTCTGTGTTATTTCAGTAGCCTGACTAGGGCCCCCACTTCCACCCTTGCCCCCTTACAGTCTATTCTCAATACCTTCAGCATGTAAGAAAGATGGTGTCAGTCTGCTCCAACCCTCCCCCGAGTCCAGAGTAAAAGCCTGTGTCCTTAGAGTGACCTCCGAGGTCCTACTCAGCTCTCCACATAAGCCTCGTGATCTCCTTTTGCTCTGCTCCAGCCACATTGGCTTTCTTGCTATTTCTTGAAAATGACAGCCATGTCCCCAGCCTCAGGGATTTTGCATATACTGTCTTCTGCCTCGATGACTCCTTCCCTAGGTATCTGCATGGCTTATTCCTTTACTTTCTTCAGGGTTCTGCTCAGATGTCGTTATCTCAGAGCAGGCTTCTTCTGCCAGCCCATTTAAAATTGCAAATCCTCTCACCCCTGACATTCTTGATCTGTTCTCTTTATTTTTTTTCTTCATAAGCATAAGCCTTACGATCATCTGAAAACCGCGTATTTGACCTATTTAATTAGTTTTCTTTTTTTTAAAATAGGTCTCTTCCCACTATATAATAAAAGCCGCATGAGGGCAGGATTTTTTATTTGTTCACTGCAGAGTCCCCAGTGTTTAGAATAGCCCCCGGAATGTGCTAGGCATTGAATAAATATTTGTTGAATGAGCGAGTCCATGTTCTCCCTCCTCACTCATCCTTCATGTCCCACATGGACTATGAAACTGTTACCTGCTCTGTGAGGGCTTCCCAGCAATTATAACCAACCATGTGGACCTTCCTTTTAAATGGAGCACTTTGGATGTACATCTTTTGTAGCATTGATCTATGGTATGTATTTCCATAAATTTCCTTGACATTTTTCTTCCTAAATCATGACCAACTTGAGGGAAGCAATGATAATTTATTAATCTCTGTGCCCCTAGCATTTAGAACAATGCCTGGTACACAACAGTGGTTGAATAAACTAATGAATGAGTAGCTCGAGAGAAGCAAAGCTATCAACAAATATGCTTCCACTTTAGGGTGGTAACTGGTACATGACTATCATCATTGTTAGTGATAATAGCAATGATGACTGTCACTCCTGAATCTGAAATGGAGCATCTCCAAGATTTCTTTGAAGAGTATGATTAGGGTTAGGTTCTTTGCTTCTATCTCATTATGGCAAAGGATTAGATGGCTGAAAGCTGATTTTTGGTACTGCTGGCTAAGACAATTTTCTAGCAAATTGTCTGATGAGGCAAATCTGAGAACTTGATAAAATAGTCAAGACAAATCAATAATTATCAAGGTCAAACACAAAGGCAATATTAGCCATGTTCTTAAGATCACGTAGGTCTGACAAGGAAGTCACTGGGATCAGTATGTGTTGTGTTCTGGATGGTTGTGTCCTTCCCAAATTTTTATGTTGAAATCCTAACCCCTAAAATGATGGTTTTAGGAGGTGGAGATTTGGGAAGGTAATTAGGTCATGAAAACAGAGCTCTCATGATTAAGATTCATGCTCTTATAAAAGAGACCCCAAAGAGGTCTCTGAAGAAACAATGATGTCTGTGAGGATATGGACTTCACCAGACACTGAATTTCTAGTGCCTTGATCTTGAACTTCCCAGTCTCCAGAGTATGAGAAATAAATTACTGTTGTTTATAAGACACCCTGTCTATGGTATTTTGTCATAGCAGCCCGAATGGACTAAGACAGTATAATTAGATTATTCTGGCAAGATTTTTCTTCCTTGATTATTTTATTTTTAAAGAGAAGCATTTTTCTCAAGAAACAAAACATTGGAGAATTTTTTTCTGGTATTTTTCTATTTAGAAAAAAAATGTACAGGCATAGAAAACATATGCAATGACATATATATTTAATGAGTATTCGAGGTTGCTATTACATAATGAAGGCCAGGGAAATGAAGTGTTGCAAGCTTTGATACTACCAATAATCTTAGAAGATGTGAGAGAGTGCTACTGTCTATGTGGCAAAGGAAATGACACATGTCTGTCTGCCAAAGGTTGGCATAAGGCTGATACAGTATTTCAGCATAAGTGAGTAGGAGAAGGTAAAAAAAAAATGCCATTTTGATTTTTATAGTTCAACAGGAGGACATATTTATTTGATTTTTTTAAAACATGGTTGTTGCTAAGTTTCCCCCAAGAGAAACTAAAATCTTTTCCTTTGCAACAGACAGTTCCTAAGGTTAGGGTGAGGAAACGCCAGAAAACAATCAGAAAAGAAATTCTGTATTTTAATGGTGCTCTACTTTTCCATTTTCTGTCTATTAAAAATTCAGCTTCTGTTGAGCGCAGAAAGTGAAAACATGCCACCTCACTGATGTATTTAATGAAGTGGTCCTTAAAACAGAAGAATACATTGTGATCTGAAAATATTCCACCCAGTTATGAAAGCAAATGGTTCCTTGCCAAGGGAATCAGCTATAAATTCAAGAAAACTCTTTGCATGGTTCAGTGGAGGCATTAAATCTGTGTTTTTCAACTGCAAAATTTGTGGGGTGTATGTGAGTGTGTGTGTGTGTGTGTGTGTGTGTGTGTGTGTTTATATATCTATATCTATACCACATATGGATCTTTGCTTCTTATATTAAAAAAAAGCAAAAAGAACAAAACACCACCAATAAAAGACACTGTCCCAGATGGTGTGCCCATCCATGTGGATAAGTGTTGCTGAGAAGACTGAAGCACACTCTGCGTTCTGTGTCCTCCCTGCTGGGCACCCAGCCCTCGGGTGACCCTCTGCTGTCCCTGGTCATGCCTCCTGTGTGTGCTGCTATCTGTTCACCCCACAGTCTACAGGCTTCATGTGTTCCAAAGATGCTGTTCCTTTTCTGCTTGCTGCAAACCAGGTTGGTTGGCTGCTGCTTCTCCACGGTGACTGTGCTGTACCTCCGGGTGGCTCCCACTCTCAGCACAGTGACTCTGCCCCTTCTGTTGACTGTTTGGCCACTGTTTGACACTGAGGGTGCAGTCATTTCCCTGATTAATGAGAGGCATGGCATGTAGGGATACTAATGAAGTGGCTCAGTAAGTTGCACGTGAATTTGGCACGATATTTGGAGTCACAGTGACAAGCTACATAAGGGGCTGGCTTTTCTGGGATTCTTTTAAAGGCCTCTTTCCTGATCTCTCGGACTTCATACCTCTCTCTATTCTCACTGTTCCTAAATTTTTGCCTGCTAGTGGTAACCTTCCTAAAAACTCAGCCAAAAGAATATAATACTCTGCTAAAAACAAAACAATTACTGATTGAATACAATCTAATCCCTTAAGTCTGGCATTCAAGGCTCTGTACTTATGTACATGATACAAATAGCTCCAGTAACTTTTTAATCTCTGTGTCAATAAATGATGACAATAAAAATACTGTTGTGTGGTTTTATTGGGCCTTGTTAATTATAAAGAGCATTCACTTTCATTGTCATAACAAGCTCACTGTTCCCAGCCCTCATATAAGGAAATCAAGCTTTAAGATATGCTAGCACACATTTGGGAGCCCTGAGTCGGCCTCAGAAGACTTTGCAGGAACATTCAGGAATTACGAAGAGCTCCATTTGGCATTCATTTGTAAAACTTAAGGATCTGAATAATAACCCGGAGATTGGAGTTATATTACACTAGGCCAAGGTTCTCTATTTTTTCCCCACTGTTACTAAGTAGATCCAATACCCTAAACTGATTACTTGAGCTTATCTCACTCTCTTAGCAATGTGGACAGACTCCAGGGTGTTCCCTAAGCTTTTCCTCATCTAGACATGTTAAGAACATCTTATCTATGGAGTGTTGAGGCCCCTGGAGGCCGAGGCATGGCTGTAACGATTGGGCATTTGTAGCTAAAAGTAATTATTGCAAAATAATCCCAACTGGATGCGCCATTCTGATTGTATTGTTATCTTGCCACAGCCATGATTGCTCGTTAGAGTCCTAAGGGGTGAGGAGGGTGCTTTCATACTGGATGCAGATGCCATTGTCAACTTTTCTTGAGAAGAAAGCCAGCAGCGATGCAACTCTGAAAACTAGCATAATGCTGAGCACATAATAAACACTCAATAACTGTTTGTGGGATGCTGAAACAAATAGAAACATTGAAACATTTTCTCTATGCGTTTAATGGTGAAGAGCATGTATTACTGCTGTCTGGAAAGCCTTTACCATCTGTACTTAATCACCTCAGGACCAATGCTCTCAGATTCAGAGGTTTTGCATACTTCTTGGACCCAGGCCGAGGTGTAAGTTTAGGCATTCTCATTTTGTCAGTTTCCCTAAAGCCCTGAGTGTCAAATGAACAAAAGAGGATGAAATAATGCGGGGACAGCTGAAGTGCTGCTCTGTGACTTCAGCATTTCTATCCCTACCACGTGGCAAGTGGAATCATCTTACCAGCAGGAAAGAGGGGCTACTGTCATTGAACATCTTATACATGGCAGTCCAAGGGTAAGCTCTTTACTTGCTTGAACTTGGATTTTCCCTTAAACCTAACTAGGTAGGAATGATTATTCCCTGATCTATAGACAGTTCAAATTTGCAAAGCTAGTAAGTGGCAGAACTAGGATTCTCTTCAGCCATACCTGATGACAATGCCTGTGAGTTCTCTAGCATGTCACCCTGCTTTGTACTGTGGGTGTGCAGAGATACAGGAGGTAAATGGAGTGCTGTGTACTATTTGATCTCGACTTCTGATGATAGCTCTAAGAGGTTGTTGTTACTGTTCCCATTTATGGATGAACAAACCGAGACTTGGAAACTGTGAGTAAATCCTATCCAACTTTCTATACTAAGATTTTACTTGGCGATAGTTTTTAAATAGCTACAGATTACTTCAGCCATGGTATACTGTATGAGTTTTCATGACTTGGTTTGTGTACGTGTGGATGTTCAATGCTTTGACAAGGAGAATCTTCACAGGGTGGATAAGAGAGTTTATGCAATAGGAGAAAATATGGAGTTGGACAACAGTTGACAGGCCACCTTTTAAAATAATAGTTTAAAGTATTATTTTGGGGCTTAAAATTTGAATGTGCACCATTGAATGTAAGTCGAGTGGTCCATTATGTTTTATTTATTTATTTTTAACATGCCTTGGGCCTTCTGTATGAGAAAAAAGCAGAATGAGACAGTGAATGCATGCTTTATTGGAAATAGATTTTCAGCATCTAGGTTTGAGTACAGGACAACCTGGTACCAGAAAGATTGCCTTCATAGAATGAACTCTACTCTGCTTGAATCAGTACTTGAAAATGAGACCTTCTCATCTGAGAGGCTGGTGGTACTGCTGTTGCCCAGCTGTTTACAGATGTTTTCACCCAGTGGGAAGTTCACCCGGACTTATTAAGTTAATGGCTTGGCTGTCACCTTGTGATTTATCAGTGAAATTGCTCCTCTGAGTGCAGAGTATATAAAAGGGTGGTCAGCTCATAACTCATGCTGTTGCATAGCAGCAATGATCTTGGATAAGACAAACCCTTCAGAAATCAAAGCTGCTAGTAAAATAATAATGTTTTGTCTGCTGTTGCACATGCCATGATTCAGTATCATGGATAGTGTGGCAGGAACTATTCGGATGTAATTTAGCCTTCATAAACACAGGATGTGTTCGTGGAAATCATGAGAAATTATCTGGCATGTTGGATTTTGCTTTCTGGCATCTCGTGATCCTTATGTTCTGCATAAATTACCAGGTTAGAGGTTTAGTTTGGGCTTTAAAAAGCAGATCATGCTTTTTCTATTTGCAGTGACATTGGATTATAGACCGACATCTGAATGTGTCAGAATAAAAGCAACTCAGATTTGGGTGGATGGTTGGATTATGATTAAGCTTTCAGAATACTCCAAGCACTTCTACAGCAGCCAAAGGATTTTCAGGGCCATAGGGACACAGAGTAATCAGCTCTAATTCTTTTCTCTCTCGCTTATGGCCTCTAAGAAGCTTAATAATTAAAGAGGTACACCATCAGAAAGTTTTTAGAACTTCCCTATGACTGCTTGTTTTGGGAGAGAATCCACAGAGAATCAAAAGGAGCAATAATTTTAAAAGGTTTTAAGACTAGCATGTCTATGATAACATCCTGGTTGCTTATTTGGAACGCAGGAATCAGACTAGCAGGCTATAGATGGATCCATTAGTGTGTCCTTGCCTGTAAAGACTGTGGCACACCCACCCTGCATGGAAAGAGACTCACCCATTTTAAGCCACCCGCAAATTCTTCCCTTGGTTTATTCAGGACTTCTGCCTACATTTACATGTTTTTCTCTTACAGACCACACAGCACATCCTGTGCGGCAGGAGAAACATGGAGAATGTAGCACACTTGCTTTCTACTGGAATGGATTTATTCTGTCCAGATTTCCTTTGGTTGCAAAGTCTGATCATTTCCATTTCTTAGATGTATTAGGAAAGGCTCACCTAATAATTTAAGTCAGATTTGTTAAAACAACTTCCAAAGGATACCTATAAGTCGGGTGGCATTTGAATACACAATAACTTCTTTAAAATACGCTTGCCAAGTGGATTTATTATTACATAATAAATGACAGTAATTCTCCCTACCGTGGAGAAGGATACAGTGGTCTAGCTTAGCCCATTTCTATTGAACAGGTAACTCTTTTAACTGGCTCCTCTTATTCTGACTGCATGCTTAAAGTGTGCTCAATTGCCTTCCTATATGGCGCCCCTAATTGTTCCCATGTCCTGGTATTCATGCCCTTGTGTAATCCCCTCGCCTTGAGTGTGGGCTGGACCTAATGACTGGCTTTTAACACACAGAATATGGCAAAGTGATGGGATTATCACTTCTGAGATTAGGTTATAAAAGGGTGTGACTTCTGTCTAGCTGGTACTCTCTGGCTGTCTCACTCGCTCTGAGGAAGCCAGCTGCCATGTCTTGAGTTGCACGGTGGAAAAGTCCATGCATCAAGGAGGTAAGACCAAACAGCTTCTGGCCAACAGCCAACATGTTGCAGAGGCCCTTAGTTAAACAAGCTGCAAGGAATTATTGAATCCTGCCAACAACTACTGAGATAGCTGGGAAGTGCATCCTGCCCCAGCTGAATCTTGAGATGACCATGGCCCTGACTGATGCTTTGCAGTCTTGTGAGAGACCCTCCTGAGCTGGAAAACCTAGTTAAGCCACACCTAAATTTGTAACCTCATAGACACTGAGATAATGTTAATAAATGCATGCTGTCTTAAGTGGCTAAATTTTGGGGTAATTTGGTATACAGCAACAAACAACTAATACACCAAGCAATAAACCAATCCTCCCCCCTCTCTCCTCCCTTTCTCCCACCTCTCCCTATTTCAAATATAGTTTAAGCATCTTCCATGTGCCAGATATTATGGCAGGCATTGTGAATGCAGCGTTGGACATGCCAGATTGGCTAGGACAGGACGTCAGGGCTGTACTTACTGGGCTTACATGCTCATTGGGGAGGCAAACATTGAACAAATAAGTCACATAATAATAGAAGTAGTGAGTACTTTGGAAACATGACAGGGAGTCTTGAGTTATTCTAGGAGAGGTTGGTTATCAGGGAAAGCCTTCTCAAGCCATGAAGCGTGATTGGGATGATTTTAATTGGGTTTCCCATCAGGTATGCCAACTGGGAGAATAGTTTCTCCCTACACTCCCCAGAGGGTATCCAGCCACTTAGACAACTAAATTTCTTACTGTAATGTGATATATGACATTTGAGGACATTACTAAAAAAGACAAATACATGGGCCATCTGCTGATGCTCAAAAGTTTTTCTTTGTTAAGTAATGTATATGTCATTTTACCTACTTTTCACTGAATTTATTGTTTTGAGTGCTGATTTCCCTCCACTCTTCCCCCCTGCCCCCTGATGCTGTATCTCTGTAATTCAGCAGGAAATTCCTATGATTATATGTTAAATTATAAATGGCTAGGAACTTGAGTGTTGCAAGAGCAAACGTGATTGCTGATTGTTTCTGCCCCCACTTTTTTAAGAGAAAAAAGGAACTCCCAAAGGTCATCTAATAGCCATGAAGGCCACTTCTATCAAAACATACAGTTGAGTTATATGAGAATGGCAGCCTGTGTGAATTTATTTTAATAACATCAAACTCAACCTGTAATATCCTTATTGTCTTTCCCAACAATCCAAGGCCCTGGAGTTTCACAAAAAGGTCAGTGTGAAAGGGCACTAAGATTCAACTTAAATTTGAAATCTCTGAGAAAAGTCAAGGTAAATGGGCTTAGAGCCATGGATATGTCCAACGCTCCTAACAGTGAAAGGTGATTAAATGACACTGATGAGGATGATAAGAAAATGAAAAAGAAGGAAGTTTATTCAACTGGGGGACAAATAATTTTTTTAATGAGAGAAAAGTACAGAAAGTAGTTGGTAATGTTGAAATTATTCCTGATGACCAACGTTGTGAGATTTCCTAGAGTCTGATATAACAAAAAGGTTGCGGCGAAGCCTCAAAGCAATCTGGCAGATAAGCATGGAGCAGACACTGTGGCTGGTCCTCACTAGTCATCTCTGGGTTCTGGCTTTGAAAATAAGAAAAACATAAAAGCAAGAGAGGACCCCATGATTCCAGGTTAGAATGGTCTTCTTGGCAGAATTGTATGCAAAGCTAATGTTTCTGAAAGTAGACCAAAAGGGTTGTAGAACAGGGGAGGAAGAGCAAAAATCAGAAAGCTGTAGGTGCCAGCACAGGCAACCATTCTCCTGACTTCTGCCTAGGAGCTGGTAAGTTCTCTACTGAATACTGGCAGGTTATTGTTTATAGAGAGGATTGAAATATGAATATAACCACATGAGGACAATAAAAAGCAAGATGGTGTCTTGACTGTAGAGAAAATTCTAAACTTTCTTAATGAGTTTCTTGGTATAATTCATTGTATTTGTTTTTGGCACTCGGGGAAGAGTAAGCAAAAGTTGATGACTATAGGAGGATGCGGTAGATGAGGAAAGTGTGTAGAGAGAGGTTCCATAAGGTAGCATGGTTGCATGGTTACTGTGTAACTGTGGTCAAGGTGATGGAAGTATTGTTGGAAATCTTTTGGTTGAAAATAACAGAGAACATGACTCAAACTACTGACATAATAGATATTTTTTTTGGCTCTTGTAACTGAAAGGCAAATATATTAAATAGATAATCCTAGATTGAGCAGCTCAATCATAGCTGGGTTCTCTGAATGGAAGATGACCGCCAATGCTTCTGGAGGCTCTGAGTATCCTTGTGTTCTTGTTTGCATACACCGAGAAGAGTTTGTCAATGGAAGAACCAGGGATCTTCTTTTCAGAGGCCTCTGTCAAATGTCTCCTTATTTGTTATTGCCCTGCATTGGGTACCAGTCCCATGTCTAACTTAATCACTATGGACACGGGAATAGGTCTCTTGTTTGGCTGAAACCATTCAAGGTCCATCCTTGAAGCAGGAAGGGATCAGTTTCCCCTTGAAGTACATTGACTAAATGAGGAAGGATTTTATACTTGAACAAAACTCAGGATACTATTATCAGACAGAAAAGAAATGGATTCAGGGCATCAAAACCCAACAAAATCCTCTGTAATGGGTGAGGAGCTCTTTCACATTGGGATAGAAGGTGTCTATGGTTCCCTCAGCTTCTTATATTAGGTCCAAGTAGAATGAAGGTATGACCTTTTACCCAATAAAGGAATAGCTGTTTCTCCTGTGGCACAGCTAATGAGATTAGCCTATGAAGGTGAGGAGGTAGTTTGGGGACAATTGGATTGGTATTTAAGAAGGCTCTGGTTCCTAAAGAAGAGCAACCACAAATTTGACATGTGACTCATATTTTTAACTCTTCTGGGCTTCCGGTGGCAGTGGCTTCTGGCTTTAAACATCTGGTCTTCCTTTGAGATGGGTGGGTGGGTACATGTGGTCTAGGTATGGATTATCTATTACAAACCTCTGAATATGTAGGAATGTAGAACTTCTTGGCATTTTTTTTTTTTTTGAGCTATGAATAATCCAATGGCTGGTAAAAGGAACCATAGGCTATTTCTTCCACAAATGATTGAGACAGGGCCATAATTAATCAACAGTCATACAAATGCCAAAAACTGGTAAAGTGGTTTAAATAGGAGGGAAGAAATCCTTCACATCAACCCACAGGTGACCTTCTACAGAGAAAATGGGTTTTATGCCATAAATAAACATAAGTATAATGAACAGGAAGTGGCTCATTGTTAAAAAAAAAAAAGAGATCATCTGATTATCTCTTGCTGATTATATTAATGCCAGAGAGCAATTTTAAGTATTCTAAAGATAACTAGAATAATTTACAAATGCCTTTATACAGAGCAGCAAAGGAGCAGTGTGCACATTAAAAAAGCATGCTGACCTCACCAAAAGACCTTTATAAATTAACTTGTGAGGAAGAGCACAGATTCTGTTATACCATCCTGTCATTGACCAACACTTTAAGCAACAATTGGTAGCTAATTCTTGATTTCTGAGTAAAAATATGAAGAATGCTTTTATAGGAAACAGATGCAATTAAAACAGAAAAATCTCATCAGAGTGTTATAATCAGTAGTAGGTTTTCCACCATGAGTTCAGACTCTGGAGTTAGATATTTCTGAGATCAGTCTCAGTTCCAGGACTTAAGATCTTGAGGTTATGCCATGTCACTGAAAATCTCTAAACCTTGGTTTATGCATCTTTAAAATGGGAAGTAACAGCATCTACCTGATAGACCTGTGGGAATTAAATCAGGTAATGTACATAAAGCACTGCGTATAATGCACTGCGTATAATGCCTGGCACAGGATAAGTGCTCAAAACCTGTTGTCTCTTAAAGAAAGTGTCTTCTGCTTTCTAGCTCCTGTGCCAGAAATTGCAGGAAATGTCATACTTCATGGATTGATGTTATAGGTTACCCAGTTTCTCATGACTCACCTTCACCCACTCAGTGAGCAGAAATACACATCACTACAGGTATATTTGACCTGGTTTTTTTCACCACGATTTCTCTGTGCCCTGCACAGAGCCTGGCCCATAATACACACCTAATGAATATTTGTTTATTAGGTGATCAACTGATCGACTGACTGATGGGTTGTCTAGGTAACTAGGCAGCTGCTCTGGCCTGCTGTGTGGTATAGATGATGCAGCTGGTCCCAACTCTGGTTGAAGGGAGGAATGTGTTGTTTTTGTTGTATGTTTTCCTTTTTACTGCTTAGAGTTTTGACCAGGCTTGAGTGTTCTCCTCAGTCTTCCCACCTGAGCCAGTCTTACTCATCTATCTCCTTTATCCTCTTTTTTTACACTCTTTTTTTATTTTTGGAGACAGATTCTTGCTCTGTCACCCTGAGTAGAATGTAGTGGCATCACTGTAGCTCACTGAGACCTCAAACTCCTGGGCTCAAGCCATCCTCCCTTGTAGCTGGTGCTACAGGCACAGGCTGCCATGCCTGGCTAATTTTTCTATTTTTTGTAGAAACAAGGTCTTGCTACTTTTCTCAGGCAGGTCTCGAACTCTTGGCCTCAAGTGATCCTCCTACCTCAGCCTACCTGAGTGCTAGCATCACAGGTGCAAGCCAATGCACCTGGCCCCGTTACATTATTAGTGCTTTCGACATCGTGTTCCAAATACGGTCTCTGCAAAACTGAGAGCAAATGTCCTTCAAACATTGCTGGAGAATATTTTGCTGACTAGAGAAAAGAGTTCGTGACCTTTCATTGCTTTCCTACCTTTCAAACCAGAGATCTTTGCTTGCAGAGGATGACGTTTTACAATTTTATTCTTTCTTTTCCCAGTTTCTGCAGCAAAGGAAAGAGGGTGCCATTTCGAAAACGAAACTGTGCTAGATGCTTTTCCATAAATTACACAATTTAGCACTCTTCATATCCTGGGGGAGGTAGCAAATATTAATATTTTTATTTTATAATCCAGGAAACTGTGTCTTGGAGAACCTAAATAAATTGCTCAAGGTGAAAAAATAGCAAGAGCCCAAACTGGGATTCAAACAGAGTTCTCTACAAGGGCGCAAAGTCATGCTATTTCTACCTGATTCCTACCTCGTCTGTATTATATGCTTCTGATTATTTTCATCACATACTCTAGTTATATTAAAGCACAGGTTAAATGTTGCACATTCTTTTATGCCAATGTTTCCGACTTTGTTAAAAATATTTCCCCTTTTTTGAGAGCAGAGATTCAACTGGTATTCTAAAAGTAAAATGAATCTCACCAGACCTTAGGGAGAAACTGTAGCATGAGTGTAAAAGCACAGAATTTGGGATTAGACAGACATAATTATCAGCATCCCTGGGAAACATATATAGTCATCTTTCTTAGCTTTAGTTTCTGCATCTGTAAAATGGGGATGTTAATACCTACCTCAGAAGGGTTTTTGAGGGCGATGTGATGTGATGCATATACAGCATTCAGCAAGGAACCTCAAACAGTGAGCTCCCTTCAAGAGTCATGGCTCTGATCCGAGTAGCATATGGCAGGTTGAAGCATTTTCCAACTGCACATCATCCTCACGTCTCAACTCCAAGAAAAAAGGAAATAGGTATGGTATGGCAGGAAGACAGGAGAAGAAGCACTCATTCCCCAAGTTTTGGTTTTGGTGCCTAAATTTTTTAGTAGCTTCTTCTGGATGGCAGATGTCTTCAAAAACTTGAACTTTGCAGTTGCAAATCCACTAAGAATGAATACAAAGTGGAAACAAAGATCTATAAACATTCCAGCAACCTGTGAGGCCAACTAGTTTTACTTCATCTGTCAGTTCTAGTTTTCTTCATCTCTCAGCTCACCTAGTCCTGAATGTGAGCTATAAACTAGTTTTTCTACTTTAATAAAAGCTGTTTCATATGTTTGACCTTTAAAATAACAAATGTAAGTAGAAAAATTCTCATTTTTTCCTTTCATAATAAATAGCAAAATACTTCTATATCTATAATTAAGAAACCTGAGAACTGTTTTTGAGCACAAAGGAAAAAAACCATCTTTATTTAACATTTGTCTATAGCAAGATAAGAGAGCTTATGCACATTTTTTATTTGAACAGTTTGTCTATTCGTCGCATGAATTTCTTTCTCTCAGCCGCTTTATAGGCCACAAAGTTGGAGGCAGAGTGAGAGTTTTGGAGAACAACAGACACATTTTTAGTATGAAGAAGAGTACACTTTCTCCTATATGTCTCACTTTGGAAAACGATAATACCCTTAGTAGGTGATACTCACAGACCCAGTACATGTAATTCAGGGCTTTAAGAAGGGCTTTACGCTTTCTGCATAAATGAATCTGATTCCTTGGAATGTTCCTCCCTATTAGCCACAGGCCCTGGCTGGGGAAACTCCTCAGCTTTCAAAACACAGCTGAAATGTCACCTCTTTGGCTCTTCCCTGGACCATGCCCCAGATCAACTTCCAGGAGGGTCGTCTCTTGGTGTTCCATACCCTCCCATATCACCATGTGTGTGCCTCTAAGGAAGCTCCTGTCACCTTCCCTGCCAGTGGTTTGGTTATGTGAGTGTCACCATCATTGGATAGTGAGCTCTTTGAAGGCAAGCATTCTATTCAGACCTCTGTTTCCAGCCCAAGGATAGGGACATAGCTGTTTGGTACTCTTCACTGAATGATTGCTTGAAATATGCACTGATTTAGTTATCTGCTGATTTTTGGTTTTTATTTTTTGTTTTGGGAATTGGTTATTTCAGTCATTTGCTCATGATTCTTCTATTTGAGGGGGGCTTGTTGGGACAGCTCTTCCACTTGATGTGATTTGTCTGGGACAGCTCTGATGGGGCTATAAGATCCTAGGTGGCCTCAGCTGGTACTTACTGGTGAGAAAGTCTGGGGTCTAGGTGGTCTTCTTATTCTCACTTCTCCAGGGTCTCTCTTCATGTGGCCTCTGTTGCTAGCAGGGTAATTGACTTATTATGTGGTGACTCAGGATTCAAGAGGGTGAAAGTGGATACTTCCAGGTTTCTTAAGGCCAGAACTACTACTTTTCTCTCACGCTGCTATTCAGACAAGTTACAAGGCCAACCTAGATTCAAGGGGAGGGGGAAATTGCCTGAAAGGGAATGGAAGGAATTGTTAGTGGCTATCTTTGTAAATGATCTACCACATTCTGGACTTGCCATCTCATATCTAAAAGCTCTATTGAGGAGTGGAACATATTCTCTTCTCTCTAAATTATTTTCCTGTTGCATACTGAGTTCATGTGAGATATTTTAGAGATACTGTTTTTCATTAGCTATTTTTGAATGGGTGTGTGTGTGTGTGTGTGTGTGTGTGTGTATGGAGGGGCGTTATTTTGTTTTTTTGGCTTTTCTCTGAAAATCTGTGACAAGGTTTCAGGGTTAAGATTGTTTCTGAAAAGAAGAAATAATAGCTTCCTTGTTTGACTGTTTCCTTACATATGTATCCTTTGGCTTTTGGGAACAGTCAAATTGTGAGAAGTCATATGAAATAAAGTATCCTTTAACCTGTGATCCAAAGAGAAGGTTCTGCTCAATAGTCAATCAAGGGGAGCATCTGTGATACTAATTATAGGTATGGCATTACACTCACCTGTATTTCATCTTTGTTATTATAGTCAATGATCTTCCCCCACCCAAGCATATGATATCCTTTTCTTTTAAAGAAACACTGTTTTGTAGTTTCTTATTTTTTAAATGAAATAGCTATATACAAATAAGATGAAAGATAGAAGAAAACAATTGCACAATTACTCAAGTGCCTATTTAACCTGTTTGTTCCTCAAAGCCTTTTAATAAGATGATTTCTTTAAAAGTTGAAGAAGCTACAGGGTACATAGAAACTTAGAGTTGCAGAGAGAGGCCCCTGTCATCATCTTGTCCGACACCTTCGTACTGTAGATGAGAGATGACTCTAGAAGTTACATAATGTAATATATGAAAAGTCAGAAAAAACTATTACTTAGAGAATGTGTTAAGATGAAAAGTCACAGAAATCCATCTTTAAAATGTTAACTCCATATATTACAACTACTCCTGGAAAAAAATGGAAGGAGATATATACGAAGGCAATTAAAATACACAGTGGCTAAGTAAATACCTTTACCAAGGGAGCCTAAAATCTGGTCACCTTTACCTTTAAATAATAGCTAGATAATGATTCATTGTTTTAAGTGCTTACAAGGATTGGACAAAGAACTTGAATTTTCATCCTATGACTCTGAGTACAGGGGTCTTTCTCTGAAACCACATTACGTCCCTGCTTACATCTATAATTTTTTTTGTCGTGGGTGTGTCTTCATCAGCACTCTCCATATTCCAGTTTTTCTTTGCTCATATCTCCTCCACTTGCTTAGTCCTGAATTGACCTTTTAAACTTGACCCTGATTGAATAGGCATAGCAGAATGGAGGCCGGAACAAATGTTAGAATAAATTGTTCTATTATTCTTTTCTAAGAGATTAGTCACCAGTTTTTCTTTGGCTTGTGTACATTTGATAAGTTTTAATAAATAGTTACCTGAAAACGTTCCAGGGCTAAGACTAGTTACAGGGAGATTAACTAGAAGACAATTGTTAAGATAGTAATAAACACACACACATACACAAGTTGTGACATGCTAGACTGAGTTACATTGAAAAGTATAGAAAAAGTAGAAAAGGAAGGAGATGGAGAAATAACAGTGCAGGGTGAGTTAAAGAGGTTTTCATTTTCATGGACTGAGATCAAAGTGTGGTCCTGATACCATGTGAGGTTCCAGGTATCACAACAGGGTGGTATTCAAACATCTGACTTACTGACTCAGGGACCCTTGGGTGGGGCTCAGAAATCTTCATCGTAACAGTGTCTTCAGGTGATTCTTATGTACAGTACACTAAAGCATGAGAGTCAATGGACAAAAGCAGTCTTTTTTGAATTAAATAAAAATGAACGACATATAAATCACCTGGGGATCTTGTTAGTACACGGGTTCTGACTCAACAGTTCTGAAGTGGGGCCTGAGAGTGTCTAACAGGTTCCCATATGTTGCCAATGCTGATGGTCTGTGACCCACACTTTGAGCAGGAAGTCACTAGACATTGGAGTAACTGCTGGGATATGTGTGCTATGAAAGGTGAGATGGAAAAAGTGAATTTTAAGAAGCTTCACTGAGATTTATGACAGAATTCTTCTTTGTCAGCTCATCAGGAAACTTTGCAAGAGATTTCAAATTGCTTTTCAATGTTTTTGTGGGTGGGACTCTCATTTGGACTGTCCAAGAGGCAGCTTGGCTTTATGCAGTTTCAGTTGTAAAATTCTGGGTGGGAGACCAAGAAATACGCTGTCAACATATTTCTGGTGGAGCCTCCTGCCCTGTCTTTTCTAGTTTCAAATAGTTCAGGAAAAAAAAATATAAATTTATTTTCTAGTTTCAAATAGTTTGGGAAAAAAATGTAAATTCTTTGTGTAGCACGTCATCTAGGCTGGTTTCTTAATGCTCATCTGTTTTATTCCTGCCAATTAAGAGCAACAGCTGTCTTGCAGGGATGGTGGTCGTTAGGAAGTGACACAGCTGTGGGATTTAGATGAGATAACAGTTGTACAGCCAAGATAAGGCATCATTGGAATGCAAACTGCCATAAGTCTGATTTATAGCACACATCCAAGGGGAAGAAACTTAAACCAAAATCAACTAAAATAACAACTCACCCAATAGGGAAAACAAAACAAAATATCAACCCAGAGATGTTTAGCCCCAAAGTCAAATTTTCTCAGACTATTTTAAAAACAAGATTTGGACTAAAAATTGACTTTGAGAGATTCCAATTACCTCAGTTGTCTACAATGCCCAGACTTATGAATTTGTATCTAAAATTTAAATATTTATGCAAACTCAGTCCCCTTGTGGCTCAATACAATTTGAGCTATCCAAATATCTAGGCCTTATTCTGTGACAAAGAGGGTGGACTTGCTGAAAACAAAAACAATGGTAGTGACAAGTATTTGGAAAGTGGTATTACCATAGTATTAATAAAAATATCATTTTATCAATATATAATTCAACAACCCAATGAACTCTATATAAATAATTATTTTCTTTTTCTTAAATTAAATTTCTTAAATGTGGGAATAGAACATCATTATACTTCCGTATTTCAGAAAGAATGTAACAGTCATAATACAATTAATCATTACAATTAAATTCTGCCACCTAATGTTCTTTGTATTTATCCCATGATTTTTAAGACATTCACACTTTTGTTAATGCTATTTCTCTTGGAATAAATTGTTTTCCTCATCCCTGAGTCCTACTCATTTTTCATAAACCATATCAAATACAAATTATCTATGAAGTCTTTTCTTTTGGGATCCTCTCAACTAAAATTAATATGTTCCTACCTTGAACTCCCATCACAGTTTAGCTGTACATTTCTTATAGCACCTAGATCTTTCTCCTTGAAATTACGGTCACTTGAGTACATGTTTTACATTCTTTGCTAATCCGTAAGCCCATTGGAACCAAGATCCATGTCTGCCTCACTTTTGTGTTCTTGAAATCTGTTTTGTTCTACTGAATAAGTGTTGTATTAAAAAAAAACAAACACTTGGTTGAACAAATTCCCTTGGAGGTTCTGGGAGGGGAGCACCCACTCATTAATTCAGTTTTGATTAAAAAAGAGGACAAGGATTGAAGAGAGATGCACAAGAGAGATGATAGAGGGTGGGAAATATTGCTCAGTCAAGAAGACGAGATAAATTATTAATCCTGAAATATTCTAGTATAGGTCCTTAGTAGAGATAGAAGTCATCTTGATAAAATTCATTTGCATTTGTCATTCCTCAAATTTAATAAGTAATTATAATATACAATATGCTAGAAGACATAAAGGATTAGTAGGTGATTTCAGAGGGGAAAAAAAGAGTACCTTCAGTGGTTACAATCAAAAAATGCTTCATTTATTTATTCAATCAGTAGGTAGTTACTAAGTTCCTGTATTTCAGGTCCTTGACCTCATGGAGTTTATGGTCTGATTGGGAAGATATGTATTAATCAATATAATCATACAAATAACTGTAAAATCACATCTATGTAAGAGTTAGATAATTTTCTTCTAGGATCGTCAGAAGAGCAAGAGAGGACTAGAATTGAGGAATCTGTCACCTCTCAAATCCATGTTAGACATGTCATGAATTAGTACATCTTCAGTTCAAAGAGAGAGATGGAAACATACCAGAACTGTTATGGAAGTAGAATTGGCACAGAATTACTAATTTGAAAGAGGGTAAAGGATCACAGAGGCTTGGAGCATGGGAGTCCATGCATAAGGTGGTGATATGGAAAGAACCCAGGGATGTAGCACTAGGAACAGTTTGTGAGGGAGAATAAGGAATTACATTTGGACTTGCTGAGGTTGAGATGTTGAGATTTCCAGGTGGAGGCTTTCGGAGAGAGAGACAGTGATTAGGCCTGGGGATTTATATTTGGGATTTGCCTGCACAGAGTTATAGTTAAAACTATTAGAATATATTAATATAAAATTAACTTTAAAGAACCATATAAGAAGGACAGAAACAGAGTCTTGGGAATCTTCTAAATTTTGGGTTGGGAGGAAAAAATATCTGAGAAGGAGAAGGGAGGAGAGAAAGGCAGAAGAACCCTGAACAAGCAGGATTAATGTAGGCACGGAAGACAGGGATTCTAGAAGATGGTGGTTTCAGATTTCTGGGAAAGTGTGAAGTGAACAGCAACTAAGGTCTGTTGGATTTTGCCACAGGAGATTATTGATGATTATCACAAGGACAATTTTAGAAAAGTTGTATGGGGTAACAAAATTATTACATGTTGAGAAATATTCAGGAACTGAAGGCAGTGAGCATGGACTACTCTGAAGAGAATTTGGGTCAATTAAAGAAATTAAAGAGCAAAGTAATTGATCATTAGGCTGAGCAAATAGCAAAGGTGTAGAAAAGTTTTCTTAGAAGCAGGAGATCCAAGATAGGATTTACATTTGAGATATGTAGGTATTTTGCATGTTTTGATTGTAAAATTTGGCTAATTTGAAATGGTGAGTTCATGAGATGAAATTGGAGCAGATGCATTTGAAATTGTATCAAACCTGGTGCTGTTCTGACTTGTTCTAGAAAAATGACATAATTGCATTTCTAAGTTATTCAAACTGGCTTTGGAATGGAATGGCAGACTAGATCTCTAGTGGTGGTCCATTCTACCTGCTAGATATAATATACCTTGACCAGACAGAAAGCATCCTGGGCTCCTGCTAGTGGTTGTGAAATAGTGGTAGTGAAAAGGATAGCAAAGAATTTATAATGTTACATTAGTGTTCTAGATTGCTGATCTGATCATATCACTATAAATGGACCCACAGCTTCGAGCATTTCCAATTTTGATTTGATGATGTGAGAATAACTGCCTCCTATTTCTGATTGGAGTTGGAAGTAATAGTCTCCAAAGCCAGAAGAATGTGTATGATATGTGAATGAGTATATATGTGTAGTTGTATGTACATACACAAATAATAACTATTATGAGTGCTTACTAGATTTTGGGCATTATGAAAAGTAGGTTTAAAATATCATCCATAATCATCTCCCCACCCTTACAAGGAAGAGAATATTATCCTGCTTTTATAAAGGAAGAAACTGGAATTTTAGAAGTTAAGTGTAATGTTCAAGGTCACATAGCTAGTGAGGGCTTGCAGATGGAATCCAAAGCCAGCTCTGCCTTGCACTCTCTATTTTTTTATTTTTAGGTAAACAGAGGACAAACATAGTGGTGGGGTGTATAGGGTATATTTTATAAGGGATAAGAGAAAGCTGTTACTGGAAATTGTGTCCTGCATTGCATGGAACCCATGAAGCAGCCTAGCTTTCCTTCACTTTATATGGGACTTCTTGTTGCAGAAAGTTAGATTTGGAAGAGAACTTAAGAAACTTCATTTCTGGAAATTGAGGCTAGAGATTTGCTCAACATCACCTAGATTCTTCATGGCTAAGCCACGACCACAACCAGGTCTTCTGTGTCTAAGTCCTCAGTCTACTATCCTGGATTTGTATTAAAAAGTATGAAGAAAGGAGAACCTATGAATTTCTCAGAGATTTGCTTCCATCATTTATTAATAAAAGCCTTCTTAGCATTCTGGGCAGAATCTTTTTGTAAACCCTAGGTGCCTTGAACTCGTGGATTTTATTACTCTTAAAGTTTCCTCAGTAGAGTTCTACACATTATGTTTTTGACTCATATTTCACTTTTCTTTTACAAGCTGGAAGATACAAGGGCTCTAAGGTGTATGTTGTAAAAGCAGTTGTTAAAATAAAGAATAATGGCAAGTCAAAATGATTTATATTGGCCATTTAATTGGAAATGTTGCCATTAGCATAAAACACTGCACTTGATATGGGTTTTATGGAACCTATTAAATAAGAGAGAATAAAGCTCTCCACATTATTATTAGCATTATACAAAAGATAATCAATACTGCATTGTTGAATGCAGTGATATTTTATTAAGGTAGCACTAGTGGTGATGATCCTAAGGGTAGTTTATGTTTATCTAGAATAAAGTCACAAGCTTTTCAAAGAAGTTTCAGCTTCTTCCCAAAGCTAGCTTTGGTATATATAAAGCACTCTTGCTCCTTCCACGCTGGCTAACCTTTGGATATAGATGCTGCAGAGATAAAATACCACCTGGGATATTTCTCCCTTAAAGCAGGACAGTAATTGTAACAGGCTTGGTGCCTTTGTAAGTTTATTTTAAACATTCCTAAAAAAGTAGGGTTTGTAACTTTCCTTCAGATTACAAGCTGACATTTGGGGGGAAAAAAGTTGCAGGGAATGCAGCACTTCTCTGTGGTGGCAGCTGATAATTACCATAGTGTGAGTGGGGCTCGATATAACCCAGGCATTTTAAGAAACATGGCTGATTACAGTGCTTTAAGGGTAACTCAATTCGGGAATTTTGCTTTGTTAGGCAGATTGAACCGTTTTGCTTCACCAATTTCATCTCACTTCCTTCTTTTGCTTTCCAACCAAGAGCCACCTTTATGTATTTGATTGCAAGGCTATTCTCAGGAAAAAATATGTATAAAACTCAAAAATGAAATGTAGAAAATCTTCTAAAGGAAACAAATATGAAACTGATTCTTACCATGGGTATGCCTTTGGAAAGGTTCACTGTGCAATAGCATTTTGCATCATTTAAGACGTTTACATGTTTTTGTTTTTTTCAGAGAAAGTAAAAGAATTGTTTCGGGCTAATGTCAAAATAAGAAAATATCACACTGGCTGGGCTTGGATATGTGTACCTCCAGGGAACTTAAGGGAGAGTTAATCACAATTATATGAGAAGCGAGAGAAAGAGTTTCCCATGAAAAGAAACTAGGAATATTCCAAGCAATATATTTTCTACATACACAATTCACCTTTTAAATTAATTGTAGAGTTTAGTAGCCCAGTTCTGAATGCAGACATAAAATAAACGTGTGTCTGTGTGTGTGAGAGAGAGAGAGAGAAAGAGAGAGAGAAACAAGTGTATGAATGACCAGAGGTTTTGTGAGTACCTGTGACTTGAAAATCGGTTGAAGATGCACATTCAGGGGAGTGGAGATTATAGTAACTGCTCTTTCAATAAAGAACTGTTACTGAAGCATTATATTTTATATGATATACGACTTATTATTTGTTCCAAGTAAATACCCAATTTTAAGCATTCAGCCTAAGAAATGCCCCTAACCTCTCCTTCTGAAAATGTCTGAAAATACTTGCAATTGGGGCAGATCTAGGTTTTGTGGAGTCCAAAGCCCTTCTAAAGGAAAAGAATACATAACTATACATACAAAGTTAGATCAACTGTCCTGGAATGTACCTTGGGCCTGTGGAAGTTGAACTTCATTTATTTTGTGGTAAATCCACTTCTACTTGGGAAATTGTCTAGCTTTTACAAGATCAAGATGGAAACATGCCCACATTTGGTGATCCAGTGTTCCTTAAGGGATCACCATGGTATTTAAGGTAGAGATAGCTTTGCCTTTATCAGTCAGTTTCCTTCAGCACCAATCATTCATCCTACCATCTGTATTCACTGATTTCTATCCTCTCTCCTACCTAACTCATGCAGATAAGACCCTCCTTTGTACCTCCGTCATTACTTCTCCAAGTCCACATCTTTAATAAATACTTTATATTGCCTTACGTTAATATAATACTAATCTAGTGTTGTGGGCCGAATGGTGTCCCTCACAAATTCATATGGTGAAGCTCTAACCTCCAGTCCCTCAGAATGTGACTGCATTTAGAGATAGGACCTTTGAAGGGATGAGTAAATTAAAATGAGACCACTGGGGTGGGCCCTAATCCAATCTGACTGGTGTCCTTATATCATAAAAGGAGGAAATTTGGATACACAGAAGAGACATATGTACACCAAAGTACCACTTGAAGAGGCAGCAAATTAGTGTCTACCTGCAAGCCAAGAACAGAGGCCTCAAAGGAAACTAACCCTGCCAGAGCCTTGATCATGGACTTCCAGTCTCCAGAACTGTGAGACAATAAATTTTTGTTGTTTAAGCCATCCAGTCTGTGGTATTTTGTTATAGCAGCCTTAGCAAACTAATGCAGTTAGCTAGAGTTTATCAAATAAGCTGTCACTAACCAATATCTTTCTCACTTTAATATGCTTATTAACAGCACAGAAGCTAACCAAGTGCCTCACAGGTACATCATATATATTGTCAAATGAAATAAGAAATGCCTGCATGCATGTATGTATGCAATTAGGGTAGAGTTTAACAAGGATTTATGAATGAAAGGAATTCTTCCTTATTTCTTCCCTTGGACAGTGTGGACTGCAAGGAGAGATTATAACGATGAAATAAAATTCATGTTTTAACAGTCTCAATATATACAATATATACATTCATTGAATGATCAAATATGTACATTCATTGAGTCCTTATACTGTGGAAATTTAAAGAAATACGAAATGATCAAAGTTCCCTAAATGTATCAGGGCACTGAAATCATGGAAGACATACTTTTCCTGCTGAAACCAGTATCCACAAGGTACAAAATACATTTTTTACATGGTATTGCTTGGTGGGCTGGCTAATTACCATAGGCCTTATATGTTGATGTCTCAAATTGTTAAGTATCCTTGAGAGAAAGAACCTATATGGTCAGATCTTTTTGAAGAAACCCTAGAAAAGCTAGTTCATTAGACCCACATCTCACAGGACATGGGACTAATCTGTGTCACAAAGCCAATTTATTAATTTATAATCAGTTATAAATCATCCTGTGAGTATAACAATTCAGGAGAACTAATTATGGTCTATGTGGTTGCTTGGTAAAAGCATATTAAGAGCAAAGGGAAATTGTTATTAAAGGAGAGTTTCATTTAGTTAGAAATGTCTTTTGATGAGTTGGTCTTCTATTTTCTGGGGATATTTAATTTGTATTGGGAAGACTGTTTATTCACCCCTTATACTAGTCACTTACTTTTTAAGCATTATTTATTAAGCTTCTATAATGTGTCAAATATTGTGCTAAGCATTAGAAATACAATGATGTACAATATAGACATTGTTTCTACCTGCATGGAATTTATATTGTAATTGTTATAGCTTAGCTAGTAGATGGCATTTACTTTTCCTATTGATTAACAACTTTTCTCTTTACCTTGGCTAGGGAGTATTGCTTTTTTACTTTCTGTAGTGCTTATTTCTGTAAATGTTTATCAAAATATCGTATGTATCTAATGAAATCTTATTTTGAAGAATGGTTCAAAATTCCGATAAAAGCTCAAAGTATTCTGAATTGAAGGTTTTCATGGCCCATATTTTAAAACCATAGACATCAAAACACAAATCAAAGTGACAGAAAAATGAATCCAAAAAGTATCTGCAAAATAAACAAATTTATTTCATAGTTGGTCAGCACACAATCAAATATTGAGATACATGTGTTTTTCCCCCCATCCTGAAATGAATCTACTGGGCTAATTCTCTAAAAGCAGAAATAAATTCTAATTTCTAGGAGTTTCTGTGGCCCAACATTTGATCTTATACTTCCTCTATTTATATCAAATCTAGTGAAATTTTTGACTTGCCTGGATTCTGTGAGTCCAAGTCTAAGACACTTATTTTTCTCCTCATGACTTCCCTGTCTACCTAGCAATTTTCTAAGATTAAATTGTCTAACCTTGATGAACCTCAATTATAGTTCTTGATGTTCAGACACATATAAAATAATCGGCTGGTTTATGATATTAGAAGAAAGAAAAGAAGAAAACATCCAATGTAAAGCCACCTTATATTTTCTGGGTTGAGTCTACAGATTTTTATCCAAGGAGTGATCTTGTAAAAGAACTGCCTGAGGTGGAAATGTGTGAAGGTAAAGATCTACAGAGGCGGCCCTTTATCTAACTACATCATCTCTCAGAAGCCATGACCCCTGCGAATAGGATAAAATGGGCTGAAACGCACAATAGCCTGAAGGGTACAAAAACCAGACATCTGAAGAGACTTTCTTGTTTCAAGGATACACTTAACCTACTTTAAAAATATTCCTTTAATGGAGAGTTTAAAGGAAGTTCCTTCCTATTATGAGGTCCATGGCTCCTCAGGTAGATCTTCCCTTTGTCATTTTAGGTGACTTCAAATAGAATATGGTGATATTGCCTCTCAAGAGAAGCTTTTTCCTTTGGCTTGCAAATAAATCAGATATTTTAAGAAGACCAATTCTCTGCTTTTAAACACTACCTACTTATAATTTCTTGTTGGAAGCTGAACTAACATTTAAAAATGCTACCATGATGCACACAAATACTGTTGGCAAAGCTTTTATGGCTACTGATGAAACTATAAAAATATGCCTTCATTTTAAGAACTCTAGAGGATTTGTACATCTGCATAAGCTCTAGAGTTCCCCGCTTTGTGGGGGAAGAACTGATGGGGAAGATGAGATCATTATCTACTTCTATCCTCGTTTAAATTCATGGGAAGCCTGATTAGAAAGTACTTTTCCTCACTGTAGGTCTGTAATACTCACTTTTATTACCCTCATAAGTTTATTAGAGACATATTTGTCCTTAGAAAGGAATTTTTAAAATAATCATTGTTTACTTGTATAGATTTGGTGCAAAATACCTTTCTTCATATAGTTATGGGGATAAACATTTTAGTTTCAAGTCTTTCCATGCTAGTTAAATATAGATGGAAGACATGCACAAATAGAATCATTTCAAAGGCCTTTGATTTCCCAGTTTTTAAAGTTTTTTTTTTTCCCATGTGGTTGAAAGAGCCCTGGCTGAGGCTGGATCCAGGTGGGGACCTGAGTTCTATGTTTCATGTGGGCCACTTGTGACTATTTCAAGCCACTGGATTTCTTGAGACGTTGGGCTCCTTGTCTGAAAAGTGAGAGCTCTTTAAGCTCTTCCAACTCCTCAAGTCTATGACTTTCTTTGAGAAATTACCAAGACATACAATTACACACTGTATGTGATTTTATTTCTCTTTCCACACAATTAATCACCTCCTGATAGTGGCTTTGTTGTATTCTTTCCTGAGAATTCTTAGAGGTTTCAAAGAGTAAAACCAGAGTTTCAGATGTTCCATACATCTATGCTGAAAGAGTTCAGACTCAGTGGAATATAGTCTTTGGCTCACTGTCATTTACAGAGGTAGATTAATGAAATGTTAAAAGAATGAGCTTCCACACAGGTACAGTATTATGTGAAACTACCTGTGGAGGGACAGAAAGTCATTCAATGTTTGGTCAGACTTAACCTTTTGAGAATGAGGTAGGGAACAGGACTGTTTGGTTTTAATATATCTACTTACTTCTACCTGTGTTTATAAACAAAGTTCAACATGAGAACATTTGAATATTGCACTTAAGATGATTATTTTCCTCTGTTCATAATTTTGTACAATTTCTAGGCTCTTAGACTATATCAATTTAAAAAACAAACAAAGATCACTTTCTTGGAATTTATATTTTATTGAGGGAGTAGGGGATGTTGACAATTGACAATAGATGTAATAAAAGTTGATATAGTTTGTAATAAGATATTATATATAACATTGTGTGTAATAAATGCAAGGAGAAAAAGGTTAAAAAGAAAAATGTAGAAGAGAGTTAAGGGGATTAGGATGTTGGAGGAGGAGGTTTATGATTTTAAATAGGCTTTTCAGAGATGTTGCATTGAGAAGGTGACATTTGAGCTTAAGGTAAGTCGGGGTGAACTGTGTGAATATTTAGAGAAAAAGTGTTCTAAGCAGAAGGAACAGCAAATGCAAAGACTCCATAATTGTACTGTACTTGGAGTATCAGGATACATCAAGGAGGCTAGGGTGACTGCAGCAGAAGACACAAAGAGGTGAGGGGCAGATCATATAGGACATTATGCTGAAAGTTTTCTTTGCTTCTCTGGTCCATTCATTTCTCCTCACCACCCACAACTACTTTCTCCTCTTGTCCCATTAGGGCAAGGGGTGGTAAGAGCTCTGCACTGTTGCTAGTCTCAGAGCAGCATATCATCTATAACTGAATTTTTAAAAATTTCTCTCTAATCTTTGTAAATATTTCCTGCTATGGTTTGACTGTTTATGTTCCCCTAAAGTACATGTGTTGAAACTTGATCCCCAATACAATAATATTAAAATGTGTCACCTTTGGAACATGATTAGGTTATAAGGGCAGAGCTCTCATGAGTGGGATTAATGCCCTTATAAAATAGGCACTAGGGAGCTTTTCTGCTCCTTCTGCCATGTGAGGATGCAGTGAGAAGGCACCATCTATGAAGCAGAGAGTGAGCTCTCACCAAACATTGAATCTTTTGGCGCCTCGATCCTGAACTTCCTAGTTTCCGGTATGATAAGGAATGAATTTCTGTTGTTTATAAGCTACCCAGTCTACGGTAATTTGTTATAGCAGCCAAAATGAACTAAGACACTCCCTTTATTAAATCCCCTCAATCACAAGTGTAATTGTGCCACCTATTTTCCTTCCAGGCTCCTGACTGATAAAGACATTGTAGACCATTATGAGGATGTTGGCATTCGTTCTGAATGAGCCAGGGAGAGATGCAGTTGTGTGGCTTCTATTCTAAAAGAATCAGTCAGGCTGCTGTGTTGAAAATGGTCTGTAAGAAAGCAAGGTTGAAGCAAGGAGAACAGTTAGGAAGCTACTGCTATAATCCAGGTGAGACACATCTCATGGGGCTACATTGGCCAGTTACTCTGAATCAATACCCAATCAATCCCAAATGCATCTCAGAGCCCTGATAAGAACACAAACTTTTACTATGGTCTGAAGTCCATGATGGCTCGTAAGAAGCAATTTCTTCATGCTAGTTCTGGTACTGGAGTCAATCTTGTGTATTCCTAGGAGGATAACTGGTGATTATAAATAGAGTTTTAAAAATTGAATTAAGCACCTGTCAATTATTAAGTGTCATTCCATTTTTTCTTCATAGGTCATTTGATCCCTGCTTTAAGAATAAAATGTATTTTTCAACATATTTTTCATTTTCCCACAAATATTTTTGAATGCCTACTACATAGTTTTTTTTCTTGTCAAACTGTTTCAAACTTAAGAAAGATGGGATGGCAGATGAGGGAGGAGCAAATATTAATCAAATATTACATAAATATATGTTAAATGTCAAACCGAAAAGAGCTGTGACTGGAAAATACAGGAGTGCTGAGAGGCTATAATAAGGAGGTCTGTCCTAGTCTTGGGGAATTCTGTAGAGGACTTCTCTTAGAAAGCAATATTTGAATTTCACAATAGATAGAACTATGTTCTAACTGTAATAGCAACAGAAAATTTCACCGAGAATAAGATTTCCTTCACATTTAGGATAACCACAATTCTTTTAGTAATTCTTCCACTTGGTTCCTTTGAAAGCAAAGAGAGAACCCTTACTAGTTTGATCAAAGCAATTGAGGTAGAATATCATCTTCTCTCTCATGGCTGGGTTGTGGCCCTGAAGCTAGACTTCCATTAGGGCCTCTCTTACAGACCCTCTGTGAGGTTACGTATGTGACTTACTTCCTCCAAGTAAAATGTGCTGAGTTCTAAGAGGAGGGGATGGAATGTTCACATATTGAGTACAAACTCTGTTCTAGGCACTGTTCCAGGAACTTAAGTGCATTTGCTCTTCTGTCTTTTCCTCACAGCCCACATCTAATCTAGTCTGTCAGCACTACTATGAAAAATATATCCCCAATCTGACAACCTCTGCGTTTCCTCTTTGGTTTAACCCACCATCACCTTAAACTTAGGCTTGTATAATAGACTTCTAATTGGTCTTCTTGTTTCTACTTACATGCTCCTGCAATCAGTTCCCCCCATGGCAGCGACAGTGAGGTAAAAAAGTTAATCAGAGCACATCGCCTACCTGTTTAAAGTTCTCCAGTGGTTTCCCTTTGCCCTGACAAGAAAATGGAACCCCTTACAGAGCCCAGAAGGTCTTGGATGATCTGTCCTTTGATTTTCCACCCATCTCACATTGCTTTCAACTGCTCTCACTGTGATCTGGCCTGTTGCCATTCTTGGTACACTTTAAAAGACTTTCTGCCTTGGAGCCATTGCACTTGCAGTTGCTTCTGCCATAAATATTCTTCACACAGATTATCACATAATATTTCTTCTCCATATTCAGGTTTCTCCACATAATCTCAGAGAAACTTTACTGACCAACCAATCCTGAATGCCAGGTTTTACCCTAAATCCCTCATCCTTGCTTTCTAACCCCTTCCTTTATTTTTCCTTATAGCCTTTATTACCTTCAATGCAATGTTTATTTGTTTATTAATTTTCTAGACTATATGTTCCATGAGGACAGAGACATTTTGGTATCACCCCATATTCTCAGAATCAAGCACACTGCCTGGTACATAACAGTACTGTAAAAATATTTCGTAAATAACCAACTGACTGATCTCTTTTGAACTCTTTGCCTCTGGTGATCTTCAAAAGCAAGTGCCAGAATCCAAAACCACCCCAGTACAGTTCCTGTCCCTTGCCTTGTGAGCTGTGAACATAGTAGACAATTTAGCAAATCTTTCTTGAATAATAAATGGATATAGACATGAACATTCAATTTTGCAAATTGCCATTGAGAAGCAATACAATATTATAAGTAAGTTCGTGGTCTTTGTAGTTAGACTGGGCTGTTTGATTTTTATATCTTCTACTTGCTGTGTTAGGTTGAGGAAGTTAACCCCTCTTAACCCGGGTTTCCTTACCTGAAAAATTAGGCTAATAATAGGACTAGCCTTGTGGGGAAGATTGTTGTAAGGATTAAGTAAATGAGCAATGTATACAGTGCTGAGTCTGCATGTCTTATCAATAAAATAATCTCCCAGCCTGGGTTAAGTGCCATCCTCTTTTTTCAGAAGCCTCTTGGGCTTTCCTGAGACAGAGCAATTATCCTAGTCAATATTTCTAAGTTGTAAGGCTTTAGAGGGCAAGGAATTAACTTTATTAATCTTTGAATTCCCAGAACCAGTACATTGAAGATCTTCAATATATCTGTTTTGAAGTGAATAGGACTGCATTAGAGGTAACAGCCCTTATTCCAGAACAAGGGTACTGCAATTTTGATCAATGTAAATTTCAATGAGTCCTTAATAAGTATTGAGGGAAAACAGGCACCTGTCTACAGACATATTTGCAAAAAGTTATTAACAAAACCCAGGGTCTTAGGCGTGGTGGTGGTGGTGGAGGAGAAGAATGAATGAGGAAGAAGGAAACAGCACCTGCCAGAGGAGAATGTCCCTTGGTGCAGACCTTGTCCCCTTCCCTGCCACTATTGGCTTTTGCCAAAGCTGCCTTCCTAAAGGCTCCTGTGGGATCTCTTTCATCAGTTGCTAGGTAGAGCCAGTTGTGTCAGCTGAAGTAGTGGAAATTTCTATTCAACTTATAAATAGTTGAAGAGCCTGTCTTGGTGAAATGTGAAACGAGCAAATATTCCATTTTCTCTCAGGAGGGTGGACCAGGATTGGGTGTATGATGCCGTCATGTCAGCTGTGTCCAGGCTGGTGTTCATGAGGCTGCACAGCTATAAGTTATTCATGTGAACACAACACACGACAACCTACCTTATCAAATAATGAGCACTCTTCTCCTCAAGCTTGCTCCCAGCCGGAGGCCTAGGCTTGCAAGAAAGGAGCAGAAATGGACCTCACATCCTTTGAGGTTGGGGCACTTTGCAAATGTGCACAAGAATGATGCACTGAGCAACTCAAGGAAGCTCCAGGAAACTTTATACTCTCTTGTTTCTATCCTGGCTGGATATCGGGTGCGTGTGTGTGTGCGCGCGCGCGCGCACATGCACGCACAGCACGGTCCCTTTTAAAAAGGTTTGGCTCTTATATTCTGGTCATTATTCTCTGGTGCCTTTAGTAGTTGAGAGAAGAGTTGAGAGAAGAGAAATGTTTCAGATGATAGTTTATTTCATGTACAATTATTATTATTGTTTAAAGGGACTATCATTTCATAGGACAAATGAGAGTTCATAGGTAGAAGTTCTTTCTCCTTTTTGGTCTTTGACTTGGAGGAGTTCTGGAGTCTTTATAGTAGATAATGGAAAGAAAATGTTGTTCTGGAATTAGATACAAGTTCAAATTTCAGGTCTGCCCTGATTCCATAGGTAGGATACTTAACTTCGCTGAGCTGTATAATGGGCAAAGTTGAACCTTGGAAATTTCTTACTAAATGACATAGCATGTCCAAACCATTGAGCACCTGTACTCTGTACAGTAGGTGTTTAATAAATGTTAGTTCCTTTTCTGATCTGACTTTTCTCAGAGACAGTATTCTCTTTTTTATTAATGATTTATTTGAATATTGGTTACCTACATTTTCTGACTACATTTCTGTTACACCTGTTGTTCTTAGGATAATGTTCAAATTTCTTAGCATCGACCTTCTTAGGTTTCTTGTGCCCTGATGTACTCCTGACCCGCTGGTCACAGAAGCAACTGTTGTATTTTGGATAAGAATTCAGACTCTGAACTTTTATTACTTGGGTTCAAATCCCAGCTCTGCCACATGGCTCAGTTTTTCTTACCTGCAAAGTGGAGATGATAATATTTTTTTATTTCAGAGGTCATTATGAAAATAAAATGAATGTTTGCATGTAATGAGCTTATAACAGCACATGGCATATTGTAAACACTAAAAATTTATAAAAGAAAAAAGTAATCTCACAATTAAGTGCAAAGAACAAGGTGTTACCTTAGAATAGGGCAGGGTGCCCACAGACAAGAGGCATAATAAGATTGAAAGTACTTTATTACCCTTCAAAAGCTGACAAAACTGAAGCATTTACGTCTCTATAAAAAGTAATATCACTGCAACTTTTCCTCCTTCTTCCCCTCCTATGTAGAGTGGGTGAGTTTAGTGACAGACTGTTTTGGAAGGAGCTAGAAATATCAGTTTGAAAAATGCTTGGCAACCACTTTAGGATGATTATCTGACTTTAGGAGAAAGGGAGAATACTGAGGTACTCCTCTTACCCAAATTTAGAAATGTCATGGAGGCACAATGAGTCATCCCTCAGAGGTTTTAAAAACATTTTTCCCATACTAGGTGTTGCCTATTGCCTGCCATTGTTGGCAATTCTGAACCTCAGGATAACCCATCAACCCCCAAGGAGGCTACCTAGTTTTGGCAACAACAGGATTTGCTTCAGATTTAATTCCTTTACCACACTTTGGTGGACATGATGTTTGCTCTCCAAGCTCTAGTCTACCCTATGGATTCATCTAAATCAATCAAAGTAACCTCATCCCCCTTGTCAGACATGTGCTTAGTGTGGGCCAGTGCAATACAAGGAAAAGGATTTTGCAAAAAGAATACAGTCTCTCTCCTGCTGGATATGAACAAAGAAAGACACATGTTCCTCTGATTGCTGCTGGCAGCCATTTTAGGACAAAGCGAGCAGCTGTAGGATGAACCAATGCTCTGATTGGCAGCTTGGGGAGATGGGAGGAGGTGGGTCCCTAAGGACATGATTGAGCCCCTACAGTCTGCCCTAACTCTGTTGTTCCTCCTTTGCATTATACTCTTCTGCATGATTTCCTTATCATTAAACTAGTTTGATTTGGGTTTCTGTTATCTGTAGCCCAAAATGTTCCAACCAAACTCATTCATGACACTTCCCCACACTGCTTTGTAGGCAGTTATTTATGTCAATGTGGGTGTCCCTATTAGGTGTCCCTATTAGGGCAGTAGTCAGGTTCCATTCATTTTTTATTTCTTTCAAAACACTTAACATAGTGTCTTATAGATAGCCACAATTTCACTATTTGTTGATAAATAATGATTGAATGTAATACACTCTGACAGCTTTCAGCCTCATTTAACAGCAGTGAAGCCCCTATTGAAAAACAACGTTTGCTTTTTTGATCCATAATTATAAAAGCCCATGCTTGGTAGAAGTGATTAAATCATGGACTTTCAGGATCTTTTGAATGTTGCTCACACAATAGTTGGATACAAAAATCTTATTACAAATTAAATTGTTGAATTATGTTGTCATAACCTGCAGCCCAGTACACATCTCCTAGCTTACATCTATCAGGACTAATTTCAGGCAGTCTGTTTATAGAGTGAAGACGAATTTTATTGGTGACAAATGCACTCCTGCATTAACAAATTAAGTGTGCTCTCAAAGCAGAAAAAACAAACTCAGAGAAAATTGGGTTGTCTGTTCTTGAAGTCTAAAAAAGGACTTCTTTCCTCAGGGGACATTCAGTATTTTTGTAATCACATAGAAAGGAAAACATGTGCCTCTTGGGTATAACATTAAAATAAATTAATTTTGCTGCCTTATTCTTAATGGCTAATGGCAAACTGGGAGTGTTTATTTCTAGACTCCTCTTGCTCATAAAACCAGGTTTTCCTTTGACCTCCTTCTCACTGAAGACGAATAGCTGTGTCAACTTATAGGAGATGAAGAATGTGGTCCCTATTCCTCTATTTTTGGCTTATTAATAATAGGTGAGCGGTTAGGGGTGCTAAGAGGACCCTAAAGCCTAAGGATCTTGACTTCATATCAATAGAATATCATCTTCTACTTCTGCTGATCTTCGGACGGAAAATGTCTTCTACATTTTGAAAATACGTTGCCTTGTGGTCAATTTCTGATGCCGAGGACCAGCTGAGGATATCACTTTCCTCTTTTCATTCCAACCTGTGCTCATTCTCTTCTTGCTCCCTTTCTCCTAGCATACACCAAGTTTTCCTTCATTTGTCCTTCCATCATTAGCCTTTGTCTGCACATTCACTCTCCTGAAATCCCAGAACATTTATTCAGTTAGGTATATTTCTTTGGTGTTCTTTTAGTTGGGTGTGAAGAGGCACCAATCCATTGCAGCTACAGGTTAATATAATACATACAGTGGCTTCCAGTTAGATGTGGCTTTGGATTCCCATTATTTTTCAGTACAGGGTCTGGTAACATTAAATACTTGACTTTCATGGTGGTCAAAGTATTGGAGAGGTACAAATGACCTCTGCAATTGACACGGAAGTCTCTGAGAAATAGCAGTTCTTCCTGAAATTTCACCAGCTGAAAATCTGATTTCATAGAGAAATGTTGCAGTCGTTGATGGAAACCCTAATATTTTCTTGAGAAAGAAATAAGTGTTTGTAAATAAATAACTGCCATGTGACTGTAAGTAGATTTGCACAAGTCTGGGACTATTTTGAGGGCTCACAAATATGGCTATTACTTTTGTGCTCTCTTTGAGTTTTTTTTCCCTAAATTTATTAACAGTGATGGGCTTTTAGCTAAGAAGCAATACTATCTAAGCCTGTTTTGTAAATAGCCACATGTCCAATCACCCAGGGTAAATAATTTTTTTCTATTAGGTTGATTGCAAAATCCAGGTTTTGTTGGTTTTAATCTATTTAATTGTATTGGACTTGTCTGATGGAATAGTTTTTATTTTCAAGACAGAATTAAGCCTGGGCAAAATCCAAATAATCACACTTACAGAAGAGATTGGGGTCAAAATACTAAACTGGGATTCCTTTTTGAATTGAATCTCCTGAACATCTCATCAGCTAGAATGGGTTTGTCCTTTGCCTTGTCCTACCATGGGATGGAAGTAAGTGGCCAAATATGGGAGAGGAGACTCACAAGGAAGAGATTCTTATCTGCAGAGATATTTAAGCTGGTGCGGGGGCATGTGCCACCTGACACAAAAGAATCCTTTATGTTACAAGGAGAAACTATTCTTTAGCAAAAATGCTAACATGATTCTTGAAACCATTTTCTTCTGACCTTCAGATTAAATTTTAAATCAAGATTAAGAAAAGAGAAGGTTGTCTTTTCCTAACATGTTTCTGCCCCTAACCCGTTAGTTTTAAATGCGATTAACCACTTGACATGACTACCTAAGTGACAGACTGTTTGTATTAAACACATATTATGATTTATTTTCCCATATATAATTAGGAATAATCATTGCTGCCAGAATGTAAAATGACACACCAGTGATAAGTAGGCATATAAAACACCTGAAGCTTATAATTACATCTCTCTCCCCACCCCTTATATTTGTGTCATGATGCACCCTAGGTAGCGAAGACCTTAGGTAGTCATTAAAGTCACATGACTTTTCTCCTAGGATTTACTGCAAATGTATAGGTATCCATTGGGCACATGCTTTTTCATTATTAAAAAACATCAATAATTGAGATAATTTGGAGTGCATTTTATCAAGATGAGAGTTCTTTTCAGGAATCCCGAATTATGTATCATTTTTGTAATTTGATGCATTCAACGGAATACTCACTCTGTACTAAATACAGTGCTAGTCACTTTGAAGGATATGCAAAGCAAAGAGCCACTGCTTTCCTTCAAGAGATTTACAATCTCCCTTCGTGGTGGGGACAAGACAAAACAGAGGAAGCAAGAACAAATAATAGCACACCATATAATTTTACCTAAGTTGTGTAGTTTAGAAACCATGTGCGTTATAGGAATTTGGAGAGAGGAGATCGGGAGGGTCATATCAAAGATACAAGGTTGAGCTGAATTTGGAAAGTCAACAAGATTTATATAGGTGTAGATAAAGTTAAGTGTCAGACATTTCCCAATATTCATAGGTATTTTGTGACTCAGACTTAATTAGATTTTCTTTCTATTTTTTTGAGCTGTATTACACTCTTGTCATTTAACCAGCATTATCTAACATTTATAGATAATTGCATTTTGCCTTTGAGATCCAAAAGAAATAAGAAGCATGGTCCTCAATCTGATCTAATCGAACAATGGAATATAGACTCATCAAGCTATTGGGCAACAAATTCAAGGTAAAGGACTTTTGTTTTATCTGTATTTTAACTCCTTCGGTACAATGGACCCTATGGTTCTCACCTTCTTAACATTATCTCTACTTGTAACTCAGAAAGTATTGCATAGTAGGCCAAATAGGTTTTGAACAAGCCAGAAACTTTTACTAGATTCAGTTTTGGGCACAGTTTGGCAGAGTTTTTATTTGACCTGTTGAAAGTGAAACTTAAACGTAAGACAAAATATGACCGAAGTGGCTTAAAAGAGACTTTATCAAACTGTAGAATGACTCATTTAAAATGTTCTGGAGGTTGAGTTTTGACTTATGTAAAGTCAGAGATTTTTTCAAAGATTTATGAACATTGTAATTTCTATTGGATACTAATCATTACTTTGTTCTTGTTGGCTGATTATGTTATATCTTCAAAACAAAAATCGGGCATTCTGAATCAATGGCTTTATTGGAGTTAGTTATGCAAAATATCTTTTTTTGCCTTTTAAAAATTTTTTCTCAATGTTTGTTTTTTTAAATTTCAGAATATTATGGGGTATGCAAAATATCTTAATCCAGTCTTGCCTAACACTATAGCTAAAGGCGAAGTTTAATTTTAGTGACTTATAGCACTTTATGACTTTGATTTGTGCTGACTTATGCAAAGATAATAAATTCCTGGAAGAGGTGCTGTGATTAGAAACCAGTGACTCCAATTTTATCTTTAAGGTATCTGCAGTCTTTGAGGCCTTTTGGGGGTTGTTCTCTGTGAGAAAAGGGGCCTCCAAGGTCCCTGCTTATCCAGATATCAGAGAGTAGCGAGGCCTAAAAAGGGTAGGCTCCACAGCTTAACGGTGGATAAAACTGTTTTTGTGAAAGCAGCAGATTGGGCATATGTGCTTTTCTTACCTGGTAAAGCCATAGTAAAGGTGTTCTTGTGCTTTGTCAAGGGTACACTATGAGAGGAGTACTCTCGGGACATAAACTCTTTGAGACGCCCATCACAGGATCATTTTTGATGGACCATGAAAACACACTTGTTTTCATGGTTCCCATGACTTCATAACCACAGCTTATGTTGTCCAGATGTACCATGAGAATCAAATAAAAAATAAGGTTTTTATTGTAGGCTTCTGTGTAATCACACCACTTAAACCTATTGGGGTGGTTTGATTTTACCACTCAATCATATAAATACTATTATAAGAAATGAAATAATATTGAGCTAATTAATAGATTATTATTGATTCAAGTCAATAAGTAACATAATACTTACTACCCAGTTATGATGTATTATGAGCAATATGTGGATGATAAAAGACAACTTTAACCTCAAAAAGAATTTAAATCTAGTAGGAGGTATTAGGACAAGTACTTGCCCAATGCTAACAAAAAGGAGAGAGAGAGAGAGAGTGTGCTAGAGCTTCGAAGTTGTGATAAGGTCTTTGAAGAAGGTAGAACTATAGAAGAGAGCTATGGGGGTGGAGGGGGAGAGATATCACTTCTGACTTGGGAACATCACAAGTGGCTTCACAAAGGAGGCAGAACTAGAAATGGAACAGAAGGGGTGAAAAAAGCAAATGATGTGATCTTATGATTTTCCAATTAACTTTTAATTTTTTTTTCTGTAGAGTTCAATTCCTGGAAATTGTTTCATTTTTAAAAAATTCCTAGTGGCCCATAAATTAATGATTGTACTGTGTAGTAATACCATCCAATATTTTGCCGGTCACTAAGTATAACAACATGATATGATTTTAATACTGAGAATATTTGGCTACACCTGACACTGACAATACTTTGAGAGGTGAAGGGATGTCTGTGTACAGTGTTCATTTGGCTAACTGTGAAGAGGATTGCATTATAATTACAACTTGTTATACCTGCTATTGTCATTGAATCCTTTCATGTTGGAGTTGTGCTGCTGTTGATGCTCTGTCTATACATAGAATGATAGTATTATAAGGCTGGAAAACCTCTTAGAAGTTATTTTGCACAAGCCTTTCTCTTATGTTGTGGTTGTCCAATCTGAAGCACAGAGAGAGGAAAGGTCTCATCCCTGGTAGTAGAACTCAGATACTAACTCAGTTTCCTAGAACTCATTCCATTAGGCATAAAATAAGACACCTCCTTCACACTGTTTATCTTATCTAAGTGTCTTTCAGCTACTGAAATGTATAGTATCTGTAGTAATTGTAACAATTTAATAACCTGCTGTTTTGACCTGTTTTGTTCTTCCTAGAACCACTGTGAGCTAACAAATACATTTCTGAAATAGCAGTGTCAATGACATTGTGACATTGGTCCTTTCTTCCAGTTAATGGATTTAGATATATATGAAAATAGTTTTGCATAATGAAATTAAGCTTAAATACATTTTGAAAAGCTCTAGGAAAGCCTTCTGTTGATATAAAGGGCCAGGTTTCAAATTTCTAAGAAGTCTTTCTATTTGAAGACACACACACACGCACGCACGCGCACACACACACACGCACACACCCATACCCCTTATCAGTACATTTGTTGGTTATTCAGGTCTAATATTGACCACAGTGATACAAGCTCAATAGACTAAATTATAGAAGCAATTTCATTTTATAATTTTACTACTTAAAGTGTACTTATTCTCATTCGGTGTCTTATCTATGTATGAGGCCACATGTGAAACTTGTCTCCCATTGCACTTTGACTCTTACTATGTGTAAATAAGTTCACCTGAACCCTGAAAGTCAGAAAAAATGATAGCAGATAACATTATAGCTTACTGAGTTTATATTTATTGAACTTCTGAGGCTGTTTTATGATATATTGTGTAAAGATTTAAAAAAGTAGAAGGTCACTTTATTATAAAAAAGAGTATTGCCTTTTTAAAATAAGAACTTTTTAAAATTGCAGTAATCTTAGCTTCATAAAAGACTCACAGGTAGTATTATAGGGCACTGCTTTAGCAAGGGAAGGTCCTGGGGTAAACGTTGTGCTTTGTGGAGAGGTATTTGTGCCAACTCTACCCTTTGACTCAATAATTGAAATTTGGCATTTGATCACAAGTAAGTAATCTAATAAAGAAAACATACATGCATGCAAAGTTATTTATTGTATCATCATCCATAACCATGCATAATTAATAAAATAAAGTTAATATCCAGTAAGATGGAATTAGTTAGTAACTAATAGTACATCCCCTTAGCCACGTAGGATGGTGGAGCTAAGAGTAACTCTAAAATTTTGTTCTCAAGTATTGCTATTATAATATTTCAACAATAAAATGTGACAAAATGTAAAAATAATGGAGTAATCTACAAAATATTCATGCCTTTCGTGAACAGTATTGTTAGTTCTGATAGTCCATATTACACCAGACTTTAAATGCATAAACTACTTTGTTTGGCTTTGAAATAAAAATGAGCAAACAAATGTATTGTTTTGACTTGAAAACTAAACGAAATAAAGAAATTTAAGCACTGTTTTTCAAAGAAATTGCTAAATAGCACCATTGAAATAATAGTACATAAATTTGTAAACCATATCATAAACCTAAATTGTGGTACTTACAAAATGTCATAAAATAGTGTCTTTAAAAAACTAAATGATGCATCTTTCATTTACAGTTATTCCTGATTACACGCCAAGTCCCCACACCCACTGAAAACAATGGCATTTACTGCTTTTGAAGAAAGGCAGGCACAACAACCTGGATAAAGTAGTCCACACTTGACTTTAAGTTTTGTCTCTTTCTTTGAAGCCCACTGCAGACACACTACACCCAAAAAGCCAAAGTGCTTTTATGAGGCACGTGGGAGAAAAAAATATTTCGTTGAAATTAAAAAAAAGAAACTTAACTTGGTAAACTAAGAGCAAAGCCTAGCGCATAGAGGTACTGAGTTAATATCCTGAACCAGAGAATATGGAGGAATCGCGATGCCTTTGGGGCAGCCTTTCTTCCCACGTGGAGAGGACTTTTGAACTCTTCCTAGGTTTAATTGAGGGAGGAGCTCAGGGAGGATTTTCAAAGAGCCTTAGTGTGACTGCTGGAAAGGGTCCTCCTTGTCTCCCTGCAATTAAAGCCTGGAGTGGGAGCCCAGTATCCCCAGGTGGGTTAAGGGTTCTGAAAAGAGGAGGAATTCCAGAAAGGGACACCTCCCAGACTCTACCTGTGGGGCTGCCTCAGAAGATGGAGATGGAGATGTGATGCTTCACCCAGAAGGGGGCCTATGTCACCCCTTCCTCTGCCTCACCCTCGGGTCTCTTCCTCTTTGGATATATCTAGGAAACTTGAAGCATTGTCTGTTCCTGAGGGGATGTGAACGGTAATTGAGAGCTGTGAGAAGTCTGTCTGCCAGGGGTCAGCGGAGTGTTGCCAGGTGGGGACAGCCTGATAGTAGAGGCCCAGGCTGGAGGGTCTCAGAGGATCAGCTATTTTAGCAAGGGCTGAGGGAGAGGCAGCAAGCAGCAGAGCTTCCCCAGCAGAGCTTGACAGAGGCTTGAGTCTGGAGACAGAGCTCCTAATACCCTCCAGGAACAAAAATCCAGGAACACCTGGATGCAGCGGAAACAGGCTAAAACTTGAGACAGGAGGATGAGCTACCAAACTACACAGGCCAGGTCAGAGGAGACCTCTCAGGTGGGAAGCTCTGCCCCAAGCCAGGATGACACCTGAGCCCTGAGAATTTATTTATTTATTTATTTATTTTTCCTTTTGTTAAATTTCAGAATATCATAGGGGTACAAACATTTTGGTTACATATATTGCCTTTGCCTCACTGAGCCAGGGCTACAAGTGTGCCCATCCCCCAGACAGTGTGCTCCTCACCCATTAGTTATGAATTTACGCAGCCCTTCCAGCCCCTTCCCACCTGCTCAGCATCAGATGAATAATACTTCCATGTGTGCACCTAAGTGTTGAACAGTTAGTACCAATTTGATGATGAGTGCATGTGGTACTTTTTTCCCATTCTTGTGATACTTGACTTCGAAAAATGGGCTCTAGCTCTATCCAGGATAATACAAGAGGTGCTAGTTCACCATTATTTTTTATGGTTGAGTAGAACTCCATGGTATACATATACCACATTTTATTAATCCACTCACGTATTGATGGGCACTTGGGTTGTTTCCACATCTTTGCAACTGTGAATTGTGCTGCTATAAACATTCGAGTGCAGGTGTCTTTATTATAAAACGACTTTTTTTTTTTTTTCCTTTGGGTAGATGACTAGTAGTGGGATTCCTGGATCAAATGGTAGTTCTATTTTTAGTTCTTTGAGGTATCAAGAAAAAATCAAGCAACTCCATTGAAAAGTGGACAAAGGACATGAACAGAAACTTGGCAAAAGAAGACAGAATAATGGCCAGCAAACATATAAAAAGTTCCTCAACATCTCTAATCATCAGGGAAATGAAAATGAAAACCACAATGAGATATCACTCAACTCTAGTGAGAATGGCTTTTATGAAAAAGAGCCCTGAGAATTTAGATCTCTCCTAGGAGAAAGGAGAAGAATTGGGGATGGGGAGTTGGGATGGAAAGACGCAATTGCTGGGACTGAGCTTGAACATAGAAGAATCCCTTTCCACCATTAGCAGAAATGGGGGCTTCAGGCCTAGGTTACTTTTAACTATGGAGAAATTAAGAGGTTTCTATTTCTGCACACCTCTCTTTTTGTGCCTCAAGAAATACCTGCTAAAGCTGTGATGTGTGTGCACATACATACATAAATAAATGTCAAAGAGAATGAGATTTTGTACATGATTCCCTGTGCTCAGGGAACTCATTGAGACCTCGATTACAGTGGATCAAGGCTGGACAGACCAGTGGAATGGATGCAGGGGAGCCGATATAGAGGCCGGGAGAAAGAGAGAGCTTAGCAGGATGGATAAGACCTGGCCAGTAATCTCACACTTAGTTTTTTCCCGGACAAGGCTGTAGCTCTGGAAACCAAGGAGTTGCTGGAAATTTGTCTGATCTAGGGTAAATCAGGGTTAGTTCTGGGTGGAGGAGCAACCAGCCTGTCTAGATAGCTTAGGGCCCAGGGTCTAGGAATTCAGAAGATTAAAAAAGACATTACAGGCTATGGTATTTGAGGCACATTGCCTTATGATTTATTTTTATGTTCTGTATTTCTTACAAAAGCCAGGAATGCAATTGGTTGGCCCCTGGGCATATGGAGGGAAACGTTTGCAGCTGGCTAAGAGTAAAAGAAACACAACTCCAAGTGTGCTCTGTAACTGGACAGAGAGAGGGCTGACGGGGACGGAGGGGAGATGCTGCAGGGAGAAGTACCGATGCAGCACCGTCGCAGGAACAGCGAAAACTTTGGAGTTGGATGCATCTGGGTTTAATCCTGGGACTTCTGTTTACTTACTGTATGTGACTGTGAACCACCCAGTTTTCTCATCTGTAAAATGAGGATAATCACACTTACATTGCTGGGTTTTGGTAAGCATTAGGATGATGTGTGTCAACTGCTTCTCTGGCGCCTGTGCAGTGGGTGCTTGGTAAATGCTAGGTACCGATAGAAAGAGATAACATTCATTTTGTGGGGAACTGTTTTTCTAACACCTCTCTTTATGTTTCCTGTGTTTTCACCCACTGTGTTAGTTTTCTGTGGCTGCTGCAACAAATTAACACACATGTAATGGCTTAAAAAAATAAAATTACTCTTTCACAGTTCTGGAGGCCAGCAGTCTGAAATCGAGGGGTGGGCTCCCTCCAGAGGGTGTAGGGGAGAATCCTGAACTCTCGCGTCTGGTGGCTGTTGGCATTCCTTGGCTTGTGGCTGCATCTCTCTCTGCTCTGCCTTCATGCCATCTTCTCCTCTGAGTGCCTGTGTCTAGTTTCCCTCTGCCTGTCTTGTCAGGGTCTGTGTGATAGCAGTTAGGGCCAACCCAGATAATCCGGGATAAATGCTTCCTTTCAAGATCCTCACTGTAATCACATCTTTTGCTATATGAGGTGATATTCATAGGTTCCAGGGGTTAGGCAGTAACTATGTATATTTGGGAGGCTGTTTTTTCTCCCTAATACACCTGTCTAAATCTTGTGAGACATTTCCATAAGAAATCAAAACTAACATGTAAGATTTAAGAAACAAGTTTGACTGCTTTAAAGTGGGCTAAGGAAAGGGTACGTGTGGGAACAGGGGACTTAATTGCCAGAATTAAGGAAAAGAAAATCCAAAAGATGAGCACCTGAAACAAAACACCGCCATTTGGAAAAATAAGAAGGAGATTTGCAACAAAGATGATATTTTTGAAAAATGCAGTATTACTTACCATCCAAGTTACTCTAACACATTTGCTCTTAAGTGAATCCCTAGAAATCGAATCCTATTTTGCTGCTGATTTCAACTGTATATTTTGAATTATGCATCTGAGGAAAAATCTCATGTGATCTTGACTGAAACTGTTTTCAAAGAGCCACACTCATTCTCACAGCATTGTAGTTTTTAGATGCTGGCATTCTAAGTGTTGCAGGGCTTTCCTCCTTGTACCCTTCTAAAACTTCCTTTGAATTGTGGGAGTGGCTCCTTGACTGGGAATCCTTGAACTGTCTGTCTGTAGCTCTCCTCAGTGGACCTTGTAATTTCCAATAAAGCCGGATTTCTTTGATGATCACCACCGTCTAGTATTTAAATACAGCCTTTGGACTTAATTTACTTATAAAACGTATTTCTCCCCTGCTTATTATTCTGGCTCATAATTCTGTATTTAAAATTCATTTGAAATGAAGGATGTGGCCGGGCGCGGTGGCTCACGCCTGTAATCCTAGCACTCTGGGAGGCTGAGGCGGGCGGATAGTTCTGAGCTCAGGAGTTCAAGACCAGCCTGAGCAAGAGCGAGACCCCGTCTCTACCAAAATAGAAAGAAATTAATTGGACAGCTAAAAATATATATAGAAAAAATTAGCCGGGCATGGTGGCGCATGCCCGTAGTCCCAGCTACTCGGGAGGCTGAGACAGTAGGATCGCTCGAGCCTAGGAGTTTGAGGTTGCTGTGAGCTAGGCTGACACCACGGCACTTGCCCCAGGCAAGAGAGTGAGACTCTGTCTCAAAAAAAAAAAAAAATAAATAAAAATAAAAATAAAATAAAATGAAGGATGTATATGCAACAAGAAAACCGATGCTTTATTTTGTGTATAATCAAATTTTTATAATCTTATCCATATTCTTAAATTTGAGATTTATTACTTTCTGGTCTTGGTATCAATAATACTCGTGCTTTTCCATAGCTCTTGGTTTGTTTTTAAACTCATGGGCACCTTGGATTGTGACTGTAAATGATCTGGTTTCCCTTTTTATATTGGTTGTTATATTTATAAGCTACCTATGAAAGTATAAGGAAATTTTGTCATATATTTTCACATAATTGTTCTTTGGTTGTATTTTCTATGGTTTCTCTCATCTTTTTTTTGTCTTTTGTGTGTGTTTGTTGTAGCTCGAATTGTGTTCCCCCAAAAGATGGTAAAGTCTTAACCCCTGATACCTGTGAATAGGACCATATTTGGAAATAGGGTCTTTGCAGACGTATTAAGTTCAGATGAGGTCATACTGGATTAGAGCGGGCCCTAATCTAATGACTGGTGTCTTTGTAAGAAGATGAGCAGACAGACACACATAGAGACACACACAGGCAAGAATACTATGTGGAGATGGAAGCAGAGATTGTAGTGATGCGTCTACAAGCCAAGGAATGCTAATGGTGGCTGGTCAACCACCAGAAGATGGGAAGAAACAAGGAAAGATTATTTCTTAGGCCTTCAGAGGGACTGTGAGTCTGCAGACATCTTGATTTCAGACTTCTAGCCTCTGTAACTGTGAGAGAATAAGAATACATTTCCGTCGTTTTAAGTCACCCAGTTTGTGGTACTTTATTACTGCAGCCCTAAGACACTAATAGTGTCCATGTATTTGAGTATGTGCATGTGTGTACATATATGTCCATGTGCACGTATGTGTGGTTATACATATGAAAGAAGTTATCACCTACTTCAAATTTCTGCCATCTAACTTCCTATTTTTTAAGAAGCAAAATGATTAAATCAATAAATATTCTTCTCATATACGATTTAGCTTATAATCGATCTCCTTGTTCAAGGTAGTTATTGGAACATATCCTCTTTGCATACAAATTTAATTAGCTATATATTGCTTCTAAGACAATGACCCAGGGTAGATGTCCTTAACCTATGCATTTTCCTGACTCTGCCAACAGTAAACTTGATGGCGTTTTGCAGGAAGCTGCTTCAAAATTCCAGACAAGATTTAACATGATTAGGAAGCAAGTGACTTCTGAGCTTGAGATCAGAGATTCCCTTTGTGTGGATCCAGGTGGGCGTTCATTAAGATGAAATGCATCTGGGATTTGCTAAGAGATGGGTCAAGCCAGCACACATGTGGGTTTGTCCCTGCCTGGCATCTGCACTACGTAATGTGGTCACATAAAACCTCTTGGTGAGACAGCAAGCAATGCACTGGGGATGTTTCTTAAGACAGAAGCAGATGAGCGGTGAAGGCATTTTCCCTCCTCATTTCCATTTTATGCATTTCAGGGGTTGGCAGGGGTGAGCTCTGCTTTCATGTAGATGACAATGCAATGCTGTAAAGGAATCAAATCAAGCAAGATTCTCTCTAAGCTGTAGAATGGCTTCCTGTTTTATTTTCTTGAATGTTTTCTTTTACTCTTGAGAACTGACAGTGAACCTTAAAAGCAGGGAGGCAGCTTTTAAGCTTGCTATCATCATTCAGATCAATTTCATACCACGTCTCACCTCCCATCTCTTCTAATTTTGATGTACATTCTCCGTTGGCCACTGGCCAGAGCAGAAGTCAGGAAATGATAAATCATCACTAATTCCCAGACACAGCAGTTTGTGCTGAGATGGGAGACAGCATTGATAGTCATTAAGCCTATGGAGTTTTTTTTTTTTGTGCTTATTAATATTAGCTGGGGTTAATGTTGGCGTCACCTGTACTAGGGATGGTCAACTTTCAAGTTTGTCATTCTTGGTGGCTTTCCTGACCAATGATCCATGATTGTTTTCTTTAACCTTCTGCAATGATTTGTAATATGAATGTCAAGTTAGGTTTAACTAATCTGGTTTAACACCAACTGGCCATAACCAGATATCATACAGCTGACAAACTTCTTTTAGCTGATATGCCAAATATCAGAGAAACCCATCGGATCTTAAAGAAAATGCCTTCAGACGAGAACAACTGGTATGTTCTAACACCTAAGGAGAAAAATGTCTCTGATGTTTATAATTCTGAACATCTCTTGGCAGATAGTCCAGTGAAGCAGCACAGTGCTTTTTTACTATTATTTTTTATTTTTTACTTATTTATTTATTTTTAAACATGTAATGGCCACTCAAAATTTTTTTCTTAACCTGTCACTGAATAACTGGGTTGATTATCGGCTTGAAGTTAGTAGAAGAAATGCAAACCTCAGAGTTGTCAACATCTTGCTTTGTTTTGGTGCATCTAATACTCTAAACTGGCTTCAACCAGATATCACGTAGCTGAGAAACATCTTATGTGCTGGTATTTGACAAGCACTGAAAGCATCTGAGGCAATGAGTTGGCATAAATTCAGCCCGCCTTGGCAAAAGCATGGCCAGAACTGATAGAGTGTCCTACACAGACAGCACCTGCCTCTGAAATCAGGTCCACCACTCATCTAAGGACAGCCCCTCTCCCACAAATACGTCCTTTTATTTATTCATTTTTAAAATTAAGATTGACTAAAGAAAAAAGAAAACACAATTACTTTGGTTTAGACAAATACACAGCCATGCAATTATCTCGAAATTACATAGGTAGAAAGCACACTGACTAAATTGTCATTTAATGGTTTGTAATAAGGAGAGACGCTTGCTTGCTTTTAAAACAGAATCTAGAAAGGGGAAGGTGAGGTATGTGAGCGTGACCTGAAAGCATAGAGTGATGTTTTGCTGGATTAAGCAAGACAAAGCACATGAAAAATTAGAGAGGTGATTCTAAGCAATGTATAAATATACAATTTATATATTAAAACCAGTCACTGGACCTGGAAACATAAAGTCTTTAACGTAGCAAACTCGTGTTTACTAAAAGGAACATTGGATCCTTTTTCTCCCACACATTTTTTTCTTGTTTGAAAATTACAGATTGTTTATTTATTCTTTCTTGTACTTTAAGTTCAGTGACACTATTAACAAGGGAGAGTATTCATCTAAACCAGAAGAATGGAAAGGATCAAGCCTTTAGGGGTCATGATGGAAACTGAGGAAAGGGAGACATTTCACAGTCAAATTAGTGTGCACTAAAAATTACACCTTTGTTTCCTTTTGAACAGATGTGTATTTATAAGATTTCTAGTAGCACCAGATTATTGCTCAGATGCAATGCAGCCCTAAAAATAATTCAGTATCTAGATTCTATGACATACTCAATCCTATTAGGCATGTGAAACCAAACATTTCTGAGAAGCAGAAATTAGTCATAAAAATGTACGTTTTTAAGGTAGTATATTCTAGAGAGTTTAATGTAGCAATTTTACAGTCAGACAACTTGAGTTTGACACATGCTGCTGCTCAATAGTTACGTAATCTGGGGCATTTACTTAACCTTACAAATTTTCAGTTTTCTCCTCTATAAAATTAGCATAACAGCAAACCCATCACATGTAATTGTTGGGATGACTAAATGAAGTAAGGCATGTAAAGCCTAAAACAATGCCCAGCACATTATAATGCTCAATAAATGTTAACTTGAATTAGTGTTGTCGTGCCTGCTTAAACACTAATTTTCAAATGAGCCATACAGAGCTTGAACATCATTTGGGAATTGAGCCATGATGCAGATGAAATCACCAGGGATTTGTTTGGTTTTAATTTTATTTGCAGGAAGAGGGAAAATGGTATTGAACATCAGTGTGTGTGTTATGTGATCTAGAAACTATCTGTGTTGGCACTTTCTTCTTTGCTCTACCCTGCATTGCAGGGGCTGGAAGTCTGAGAACTATACATTTCCCAGTCTCTTTTGCTAGCAGACTTCTGAATTTGTATTAGGTTCCGTCAGTGATAGACATTTATATAATATTTGGAAGTCAGAAGAGAAGCAGAAACAGTCATGTGTCAAGCTGGCTCATGTAAGTTCAAAGGAACTGATTGTACTATGCATTCAGTAGCTTTAAATTAGCCATAGTGGGAGTATTTACACAGAAATTGGCAAATGCTACAAATAAGCACTTTTTTTTTCATGCCCAGTGAATCAGGTCTTAGATATTTCTAGCATGTCACTGGATAGAATTGATATTTTTCCTTTACCAGTATTGGCATATAGATAATTGAGCAATGATAGAAGTGAGGTTTTGCAATGGCCTCTGGATATTTTCCTGATTATCATCACTTATGTCAATGCTGCAGATATCTGTGACCACTGGGGGAATTTAAATGGAATTCCTGAGCTGGGTTACAGCAGCAGTTTTTCTGTTTGCCTGAATCCATTGGCAAACCTGTGCTAGTTGTAGCTTTCTCTGGCTTTTGCCCTTCCAACAGTTTTGTAAGCACCAAATTCTCTTTGTTAAATTTCCTTCTGCCTAAAATGCCTAGAATACTTCTGTTTTCCTGATAAAACTCTGATAATATATTCTAACATACATATGTGAATACAGGTATGGTTATCTAGGCAGGTCTCATGTCGGTTTGAAAAAAAAATTAATAAGAATTTTGAAAAATCAATGAAAGCAAATTTTGAATATACTTTTGAGGAAGCAATCAGTGGAGCTAAGGAAATAAATGAACCTACACGAAGTACTTGTAGGACATTTAGACTTTAAGACTTTGGCATTTATAGATTTTAGAATATTTTAAACCAAATAATAGAAAAACACTGTTAAACAATTTGAGTGAGGGAGTTTCCTTTCTGCTTTGCTTAAGTCAGAAAGCCAATAATCTATTACCATCAAATGCACCTAACTCTTTCTAGTAGAGCTGAAATATATCAGCAAATGATCCAGATTTATATGATAAATGAATACTCAATGACAATTTTCTATGTTTAGCTATTATTGTTGTCTTCTATGGTGATATAAATAAAAAAAGTTATAATCTTTGCTCTTAAAGAAATTATAAAAGAAATACTCAAGTATAATACAAACTAGAAAATTACAAATGTCTTTAAAAAATCAGGTAAAGAGTTATGCAAAAAACTAAACTGAGAGGGGATTGCTTCTAGAGGAGCAATTAAATATTTCTAATTTAGTTTTTTAAATACTTTTTTTTTTTTTTTACAACAGCCTTAGGTTCACAGTAAAAGTGAGCAGAAGGTACAGAGATTTCCCACATACTCCCTGACCTTGCACATGCATAGGCACCCCCATTATCAACGCTAGAGTGGTACATTTGTTACAATCATTGAACCTATATTGACATGGCATAATCACCCAAATTCCATCCCTTATATTAGGGTTCTCTCGATGTTTTATGTTCCATGAGTTTCAGCAAATGTATAATGACATGTATCTGCCATTACGGTATCATACAGAGTAATTTCACTGCCCTAAAAATTCTTTGTCCTCTACCTATTTATCCCTTTCTCCCCACTGAGCCCTGATAACTACTGATCTTTTTATTGTCTCCATGGTTTTTCCTTTTCCAGAATGTCATGTAGTTAAAATCATATAGCATGTAGCTTTTTCAGATTGGCTTCTTTCATTTAGTAATATGCATTTAAGTTTCTTCCATATTTTTTCATTGCTTCATTTTCTTCATGCTGAATACTATCTCATTGTCTGGATGTACTACAGTTTATTCATTTTCTGAAGGACATCTTGGTTGTTCCAAGTTTTGGCAATTATAAATAAAGCATCTATAAACATCCATGTGCAGGGATTTCGTGTAGACATAAGTTTTCACCTTCTTTGGGTAAATATCAAAGAGTATGATTGCTGAATTGTATAGTAAAAGTATGTTTAATTTTGTAAGAAAGTGTCAAAATGTCTTTCAAAGTTGTCATACCATTTTGCATTCCTACCGGCAATGTGTGAGAGTTCCTATTGCACCAACTTTTTCACCAGCATTTGGTGTTGTCAGTGTTCTGATTTTGGCCATTCTAATATGTATAGTTGTATAGTGGTGTATTATTATTGTTTTAATTTGCAGTTCCCTGATGACATATGATGTGGAGCATCTTTACATATGCTAATTTGCTATCTGTATATCTTCTTTGATGAAGTGTCTGTCAAGGTATTTAGCCTGTTTTTTAATAGGGTTGTTTATTTTCTTATTGTTGCATTTTAAAAGTTCTTTGTATATTTTTGATAATAGCCTTTTATCAACTATGTTGTTTGCAAATATTTTCTCCCAGTTTTGGCCTCTCTTTTTATTCTCTTGATAATGTCTTTTGCACAGTAGAAATTTTTAATTTTAATGAAGTCCAGCTAATCAATTCTTTCTTTCATGGCTCATGCCTTAGATATTGTATCTAAAAAGTCATTGCCAGACTCTAGATCATCTAGATTTTCTTCTATGTTATTTTCTAGGAGTTTTATACTTTCGCATTTTACATTTTGGACTAGATCCATTGTGAATTAATTTTGGGGAAAGGTGTAAGATCTGTGTCTAGATTCATCTTTTGGCATGTGGACACTCAGTTGTTCCAGCATCATTTGTTTAAAAGACTATCTTTTCTCCATGGTATTACCTTTGCTTCTTTGCCAAAGATCGGTTGTCTATATTCATGTGGTTCTGTTTCTGGGCTCTCTATTCCATTCCATTGATCTATTTGTCTATTCTTTGCCAATATCATAGTCTTAATTACTATAGCTTTATAATAAGTCTTGAAGTTGGGTAACATCAGTCCTCCAACTTTGTTCTTCTTCCCTTCAATATTGTGTTGACTATTCTGAGTATTTCTTTCTCCACATAAATGTTAGAAATAATTTGTCAATATAAACAAAGTAGGTTGTTGGGATTTTGATTGGGATTGCATTGAATCTATAAATCAAGTTGGGAAGGACTGAAATATTGACAATATTTTGAGTCTTCATATCCATAAACATGGAATATCTCTCTATATATTTAGTTCTCCTTTGATATTTTTCATCAGAGTTTTGTAGTTTTCCTCATATACATCTTGTCCATATTTGTTAGAGTTCCTCCTGAGTATTTCATTGTGGGGGCTCTAATGTAAATGGTATTTCTTTAATATCAATTTTGCTTGTTCACTGCTGGTACATAGGAAAATAATTGACTTTTGTGTATTAACATTATATCCTTTAAAATTACTATAGTTGTTTATTAGTTGCAGTAGGTTTTTTTTTTTTTTACTGATTCCTTTTGATTTTGTACATAGATGATCATGTCACCTGCAAACAAAGACAGTTTTATTTCTTCCTTCCTAATCTGTCTGCTTTTCATTTCCTTTTCTTTTCTTATTACATTAGCTAGAACTTCCTTTATGATGTTGATAACAGTGGTTAAGAGGAGACATCTTTGCCTTGTTTCTGATCTTAGTTGGAAAGCTTTGAGTTTCTTACTATGGTAATCTGAAAGCAGACATTGTATAATTTCTATTCTTTTAAAATTTTTAGGATATATTTTATAGCCCAGAATGTAGTCTATGTTGTTGAATGTTTTGTGTGACCTTGAGAAGGATGTATATTCTGCTGCTATGATGAAATAGTCTATAGGTGTATATTATTTTCAGTTGATTCATAGCGCTGTTGATTTTTGCTAAGCCCTTACTTTCTGTCTGCTGGATCTGTCCATTTGTGGCAAAGGGACTTATTTAGTTTTCAGTCTGAGGCATGAATCAATTTTAACAGACAAAGTGGAAGTGATCATTGCAGTTGTTGGGAGAGAAGATAATGGCAGAAAGGCTGGGTAAGTATCAAGAAGAAAGAACATATTCATTCCACAATTGCTTCTTTTGTGTTTTGTTTTATTTATTTGTATAAATTTATGGGGTACAAATGTAATTTTATTACATGCATAGATTGCATAGTGGTGGAGTCAGGGCTTTAAGTGTAGATTGTGTGCCGTGCTGACTTTGCAGCAATGGCCAACATGGGCATAATCCCTGCCCTCATGCAGAATATAGGCTGGTGAATAAGAATGACAAGTATAATGTGTTAAATCACATTCCCCCTAAATTTATGTCTACTGGGAACCCAAGAACGTGGCCTTATTGAGAAATAGGGTCTTTACAAATGTAATATGTCAAGGATCTTGGGATGAAATCATCGTGTATTTAGGGTGACCTATAAGAAGAGGAGAAGACACAGAGAGATACAGAAAAGAAGGCCATGTGAAAACTGGGACAAAGATTAGAGTTATGCTGCTACAAGCCCCAGAACACCAGTAACCACCAGAATCTAGACGAGGAAAGGCAGGATTATCCCTTACAGCCTTTGGAGGGAGTGTGGCTCTGCTGAAAGCTGATTTTGGTCTTCTGGCCTCCCAGACTGTGACAGAATACATTTCTGGTTTTTTTTTTTTTTTTTCTGAAAGCCATCAAGTTTGTGGGACTTTGTTAGAGCAGCCCCTAGGAAACTAATGACATCAAATAAATAAATAGAATGCTGTTTGATAGGCGCTACAATAAAAGATTAGGCTGCTCTCTAAGTGGATAGGAAAGTTGCTAACCTAGAGTAGGTGGAGTAAAGGTTAGATAAAGCTTCCATGAAAAAGATGGCATATAAACTGAGATCTGAAATATGATTAGGCATTAACAAGGCCAAGTGAATACACAGAGTATTCCAGGTAGAAAAATTCATGCATGAAGGTCTTGGTGTGAAGGAGACCTCAAGAGTTTAGGGCATTTTTTTAAAAAAGATAATTTTTTTTTTTTTTT
>RJWJ010004701.1:36149-73892 GCA_004363605.1 Indri indri | reverse complement strand
AGTCTCACTCTTTTTGCCTGGGGCGAGTGCCGTGGCGTCAGCCTAGCTCACAGCAACCTCAAACTCCTGGGCTCAAGCAATCCTACTGTCTCAGCCTCCCGAGTAGCTGGGACTACAGGCATGTGCCACCATGCCCGGCTAATTTTTTTTTTCTATATATATATTTTTAGCTGTCCAATTAATTTCTTTCTATTTTTGGCAGAGACGGGGTCTCGCTCTTGCTCAGGCTGGTTTCGAACTCCTGAGCTCAGAACGATCCGCCCGCCTCGGCCTCCCAGAGTGCTAGGATTACAGGCGTGAGCCACCGCGCCCGGCCATCCCTTACAAAGCTTTGGAAGCCCAGATGTGCAGCATGTGTTGATGAACTGATCTGATGTCAGGGATTAACTATGTACTATAGTTCTAAGAAAATTCCCAATTTCAACTTCTAAGTGAAGCCACAGAGCATCTTACTCACTAAAACATCCTACTCATTATTTCTGAATGAAATTAAATATGAAGTAATTTAATTTTATAATTTTAGTTTCACTTTATTTTAGAAAGCTCATATTAGTTTTAGTTCACATTAATTTTATTTTTTTTACAATTCACTAGTATTTTGGTATATCCCCATCACCACTACCTTTCAGAACATTATCACCCCAAAAACAAAAACCCTGCCACCATTAACAGTCATCTTACTCCCCACTACCTCCAATCCCTAACTACTAATGCAAACAACCACTAACTGCTTTTTCTATAGATTTGCCTGTTCTGAATATTTTATTAATATATAAATGGAATCATGCCACATATTTGTGGTCTTTTGTGTCTGGCTTCTTTCACTTAACATGTTTTCACCATCCATCCATGTTGCAGCATGTATTGGTACTCCATTCCTTTTTACGGCTGAATAATATTCCATTGTATGGATATACCGTGTTTTGTTTATCCATTCACCAGTTGATGGATACTTGGGTTGTTTCTACTTTCCGGCTATTAGGAATAATGTTAAGAACACATATATACAAGTTTTGTGTGAATCTATGTATACAATTCTTCTGGGTATACGCCGGGATGGAATCACTGGGTTTAACTTTTTGAAGAACTGCCAAGTTGTTTCCCAAGTGGCTGTACTACTTGACATTGCCAACACCAACATAAGAAGGTTCCAATTTCTCCACATCCTTATCAACACTTTTATTGCCTATCCTTTTGATTATACTTGTCTTAGTGGAAGTTCACATTCATTTTTGCATGAAATATCAAGAAACGATTCTTTGTAAAGACTTCCTGATCTACAAGAAAAAAATTAATTTCTAACACAATTAACTAAATTTTAAGTGCAAGGAAAGGGTTAAATGACTGATATTCTCAGAAAGGTCTGACACAAACCCATTAGGGAATACTAGTCTGGATGGACTCTCATGGCCCTGGGGCTCAGACATCCTGCAGGTCAGAAAATATTTGGAGCCTCACTGTAGACCAGTGGGTTTCAACCTTCTGTCTCATGAAGGGTGAGATATAACAAAGCCAGAGGACCTTTTGTCACTAGCACAGGGCATCCCTGATTCCGAAGGGCTGAGAAAGCTTCACTTTCTCTCTTGACCAGCTACAGTCATACCCAAAGGAGGCATCACTGGGGTGATGTGACACACAAGGGAGGCCACACCTGTGTGGGTGTCCCAAGAATACCAGTCATCTTCCCCAACCTTGTGCCCTGCTGCCCCATGATATGCCAGGACTCTAGAGATGTTCTGAGTGCTCGTGCGAGTAGGCCAAGACATGCACCTGCGCTTTGTTTGCCACCCTCTTACCTCTCAGAGGTCTCAAGAGACAGGCTGGCTTTCTCCTCCTTGTGGTCACTGCCACTGCCTGACCGGTGCAGGCTCCGGCGGGAGTGTTTGCGCCGAGGTTGCTCCCGTTCTGGTGTGTCATCCTGCTCCACAGTCTCACTTTCCACGTAAGGGTAGGCCACCAAGTTGATATAGCCATCACTGTCTCCCTCAAAACAGACAGATACCACGCCTGTTGAAAAAAAGGCAGCCAGTCAACAAATGTCAACACAGGCTGGGTCCGTACAGCACAGGCTGTCAGCACTCACTTTCCCGTAGCACACAGACATCACCTATCCTGAACCAACTGCAGACTGATGTAGAAACAACAGCCATCATCTTTCAAGAAGACAGATGACCACCCTTTGATCTCAGATAAATCTGTATTTATTTCCCTCTCTTATCTAGCCCTCTCACTTTCAATTATTGATTTCTACACCTGTTCTCAAGGTGACATCCATATCTGGCATAACTTAACCCTCTACTTATTTAACTGCTTTACGATACCACCATTTCCTGTCTGTATTCTCCTTTAGATCTTGTTTCCTCCTGCCTGACAGTGTCAGCTAGAGAGATAATGATACTCTTCCCTCCAAGACAGTCCCAAAAATATGTGCTCTGCCCACACTGAGCATCAGGCTATTCTAGAATACAGAACTCCTACCCCTGGCATCTCTAAGATGAAATACTGTTCAGTTTTCCATGCTATACCCATGGAAAACAATTTGTTGTTACCATTTTTATCAAACAGGTTGTTTGTAGTGTCTTCTGGATCATAGCGTTGAGTTAAAAGACAAACAATACCCAAATACCTAACTTGAGGAGGTTTAAATTTAAAAAATGTCCAGGACGCCCTTTGTCTAACTTCCACATCCCACCTTCTGTCAGCTACATTTCTACTTTTACCCTCTTGGTATGGACAATTGGCTATAATCTGAAAATTAGTGATAAACATTTATAAATATGTCAATATGCCAGACCAGTAATATTTTTCTCTGGTTCATTTTCTTCTCCAGGTGAGGACTGCCCCAATCCATGGGCCCTTTTGGGAAAAAAAATTCTTCCAACATCAAAATGAAATGGATTTTTTCCTCTTTCTCACAGTCCCATTACAGTGCTTAAACTCATGCCTCACTTTAAAGGGCTTCACATATGTCTCCCAGCTTTCCTATGTAGATGGCTGCCTCTTCAGCAAGTTATTCTTGTGTATTCCTCTCTGTCTTTACCAGAGCCTCAATTTTGTTCAAGTTTGAATGCCCTCCACTCTTGTCTCCTAGCCTCCCCCTCACACTCTGATCAAGAGTTCTCCAGGCCTGCCACACAGCTCTCATGCTGGGCCCTGTGCTGCTGCAGCCGACCCAGGGTAACAGCCATCCTTCGTCCTTTCTATGAGCCTCTACTTTTCCCCTGTCTTGATTTACTCCTGGTTGGCTGGAATTTTCTTTTTTTTTTTTTTTTTTTTTTTTTGAGATAGGGTTTTGCTTTATTGCCCAGGCTAGAGTACACTGGCACCATCATAGCTCACTGTAACCTCAAGTGATCCTCCTGCCTCAGCCTCCCAAGTATAATAGCTGGGACAGGTACATGCCACCAAGCCTGGCTAATTTTTTAATTTTTTGTAGAGACGGAGTCTTGCTATTGCCCAGGCTTGTCTCAATCTCATGGCCTCAAGCAATCCTCCCACCTGGGCCTCCCAAAGTGCTAAGATTGTAGATGTAAGCCACCAGGCCTGTCCTGGAATATATCTTCAAAGAACTTCCTAAGAAAGGGTGTACAGGTGGTCAATTTTCTGAGTCCTTTGCTTGATTGATTGTTTGCCTGAAACAGAATTCTACGTTGTCTGCAAATACACTTTTACTTCTTCCTTTCCAATCTGGATGCCTTTTATTTTGTTTTCTTACGTAAGTGCACTGGTCAGAACCTCCGGTAAAATGTTGACTACAATTGGGGTGCATGGACAACCTTGTCTCATTCCTTGCTCTTAAGGGGAAAGCAATCATTTCATCACTAAGCATGATGCTAGCTGTAGATTCTTCATAAATGCCCTCTACAGGTTGAGGAAGTTTCCTTCTATTCTTAGTTTGCTGAGACTTCTGCTGTTGTGTTATCAAGAATGAATGCTGAATATTGTCAAATACTTTCTCTGAATGTACTGAGACAATCATATGTTTTTTGTTTTTTAGTTTGTTAATATGGCAAATTACACTGATTGACTTTTGAAGATTAAATCACATCTGCATTACTCAGATAAATCCCACTTGGTCATGATGTATTATCCTTCTAATATACTGTTAGATTTAATCTGCTAAAATTTTGTTCAAAAAAAAATTTTTTTTTTGAGAAGGTGAGAGTGAGAGAGACAGGGCAAATTTGTTATATCTAAGTTCATAAAGGATATCTGATTTTCTTGTAATAGGGCTTATAGAATTTATACAGTGAGTTGGGAAGTATTCCCTCTTCAATTTTTTTTTTAAGAGATGAGGTCTTGCTATGTTGCCCCAGTGTGGAATACAGTGGCTATTCACAGGCGAGATTCTATCACACTACAGCCCCAAACTCCTGGGCTCAAGTGATCCTCCTGCCTCAGCCTCTTGAGTAGCTGGGACCGCAGGCGTGAGCCACCTTGCCTGTCCTTCAATATTTTGGAAAAACTTGTGTAGAACTCATGGTATTTTTCTTAAATACAGGAAAGAATTGTAGAATGGTATAATTCACCAGTGAAGGCACCTGGGCTTGGAGTTTTCTTTGTGAGAATATTTTAAACTCCAATTTCAATTTGTTTAATAGACAGGGCTACTCATGTTATCCATTTCTTCTTGAGTAAGCTATGGTGGTTTCTATCTTTCAAGAATTTTGCCAACTTCATTTAAGTTGTAGAGTAATTACTGGCATAAAGTTCTTCATAATATTCTTTTATCTTTTAAATATTAGTGGAATCTGTACTGATGATTACTTCTATCATTTCTGACAATGGAACTTTGTATCCTCTCTTTTTCTTCATCAGTCTGACTAGAGATTTATCAATGCTATTGCTCTTCTCAAAGAATCAGCCTTTGGTCTTTGGTCTTGATTGATTTTATTACTGCCCATTTTTCTATTGATTTTTTTCTTATTGACTTGCCCAAGTTTATATATACACACACGTATATATAAGCATATATATATATATTCTTACATATTTTAGAAATAGTTTTGTATGTTATAAATATATCTCTTCATTTTCTTTAAACGTATATTTTGATAAATACAAGTTTTTAATTTTATTTCTTTAATTATATAATTTTTTTTTTTTCTCCAGAGACAGGGTCTCACTCTGTCACCAAGGCTGGAGTACAGTGGCATGATCATAGCTCACTGTAGCCTCAAACTCCTGTGCTCAAGCATTCCTTCTGCCTCAGCCTTCCCAAGTAGCTGGAATTATAGGTATGTGTCACCACACCCAGCTAGTTTTTTTTTTTTTCTTTCTTTCTTCCTGTTTTTTTTTTTTTCCCCAGAGATAGGGTCTTACTATGTTGTCCAGGATGGTCTCAAACTCCTGGCCTCAAGCAATCCTCCTGCCTCGGCCTCCCAAAGTGCTGGGTATTACAGGTGTGAGCCACCATGCGTGGCCAAGTTTTTAATTTTATATAGTCAAATGTATCATTCTGCTTTTACAATTAGCTCTTTTCTTTTTGTCTTGCATAGCCATTTAATGTTGTACTGAAAAACTGTAATTTGTTCTGTAAACACATACCACTGGCAGACACATAGCATCAGGGGAGAGATAGCCATGGGTAGGCAGAAGATGCCTTTACCAAGAGTAAGAGATTTGGTTTAATTAAATAAGTCAGGCAATCTATTAGTTTCAAATACTTTTTTTTTTGGTCCTGACATTTTTTATTTTACCTTGTCACTAATAACCTAGTTAGAATGAAGTTAGAAAAATGAAAATCAATGGTCTTTTAATTCATCTGATATAAGCCTAATTTTCTTAGCATTTGTAAGACTGATTTAAATAAACACAGGTTACACTTGGGTGAAGGTTTTGTTAGTCTTTTAGTTACACTTTTTATTTGCTTTTGAAATTGTGGTTTTTATATACATATAAAATATAAAATTTGCCATTTTAAACATTTTTATATGTACAATTCAGTGGGCATTAAGTATTATATATTCACAATATTGCATAACCATTATCTATTTCCAGAATTTTTTTCATCACCTCAAACAAAAACTTGGTACCATTAAGCAGTAGCTCCCCACTTTCCTTTCCCCTCAGCCCCTGGTAACTGAATCTTTCTGTCTCTACAGATTTGCCTATTGTAGATATTTCATGTAAGTCATACAATTTTTGTCCTTTGTGTCTAGCTTATTTGACTTAGCATAATGTTTTTAAGGTTCATCCATGTCATAGCATGCATTAGAACTTCATTCTTTTTTATGGCCAAATATTACTCCATTGTAAGTATATACCACATTTGTTTATGTGTTATCTCTTGATGGACACTTGGGTTATTTCCATCTTTTGGCTATTGTGAATACTGCTGCTGTGAACATTGGCTTACAAGTATTCATTTGAGTCCCTGTTTTCAATTCTTTGGGTTATACATACACCTAGGAGTGGAAATGCTAGATCATCTGGTCATTCTGTGTTTATCTTTTTGAGGAACTGCCATACTGTTTTCCACAGTGGCTGCACCACTTTACATTGTTATCAGCAGGGTACAAGGGTACCTACCTGTTTCTCCACAACCTTAGCAACATTTCTTCCCTTCCCCTTCCCTTCCTCCTTTCCCTTTCCCTTTTCCATTCCTTTCCTTTTCTTTTTATAGCCATGCTAGTGAGTAGGAGTGGTATCTGACTGTGATTTTGTTTTTGTTTTTTCTGGAGACAGAATCTCATTCTGTTACTCTGGCCAGAGTGCAGTGGCATCATCATAGCTCACTGCAACCTCAAACTCCTGGGCTCAAGTGATCCTCCAGCCTCAGCCTCCCTAACAGCTGGGACTACAGGCCCATACCACCACGCCCAGCTAATTTTTTCTATTTTTGGTAAAGATGGGATCTTGCTCTTAGGCTGGTCTTGAACTCTGGAGCTCAAGCAATCCTACCTCAGCCTCCCAGAGTCCTAGGATTACAGGTGTGAGCCACCACACCTAGCCAGTGATTTTGTTTTTGTTTGAGACAGGATCTCACTCTGTCGCCCAGGCTGGAGAGCAGTGCTACAATCATAGCTTACTGCAGCTTCCAACTCCATCCTCCCGCCTTAGCCTCCTCAGTAGCTCGTACTACAGGCATACGCCACCATACCTGGCTAAGTTTTTTGTTTTTGTTTTTTTCTGCCTTTTTTTTTTTTTTTTTTTTAAGACGGAGTCTCGCTTTGTTGCCCGGGCTAGAGTGAGTGCCATGGCATCAGCCTAGCTCACGGCAACCTCAAACTCCTGGGCTCAAGTGATCCTTCTGCCTCAGCCTCTCGAGTAGCTGGGACTACAGGCATGCGCCACCATGCCCGGCTAATATATATATATATCTATTTTTAGTTGTCCAGCTAATTTCTTTCTATTTTTTTAGTAGAGATGGGGTCTCACTCTTGCTCAGGCTGGTCTCGAACTCCTGAGCTCAAATGATATGCCCGATTCGGCCTCCCAGAGTGCTAGGATTACAGGCGTGAGCCACCGTGCCCGGCCCTGGCTAAGTTTTTTTATTTTTTTTGTAGAAACTGGGTCTCACTATGTTTCCAAGGCTAGTCTCAAACTCCTAGCCTCAAGTGATCCTCCTGCCTCAGCCTCCCAAAGTGCTGGGATTACAGGTGTGAACTACCATGCCTGGCTGTGCTTTTGAATTGCTTGTCCCTAAAAATTAATGAATGATGTTGAACATCTTTTTGTATATTTATTGGCCATTGGTATACCTTCTTAGAGAAATGTCTATTCCAGTCCTTTGACCATTTTTAAATTGGGTTGTTTCTTAACTCTTAATTGGCAAAAAGAGGTGATGGTTTTTAGAACATCTCAAGCTTTTTTTTTTTTTAATTATTAACCTCAGGGCTTTTACACATGGTTGGGATGTTCTTTGCAATGCCCTCTTGCCCACAGCTCCTCATCCTTCAGTCCTTCCTTCAGGTTGCCCCAGACATTCCTTCTCTGATCATCCTATATTATGTCCTGCTCTAGAAACCTCATTATTTCCAATTACAGAACCTTGCTTAATTTCTTCATAGCACATACCACAATCTATAATTGTTTTGTCTATATGTAAGCTCTTTGAAGGTACAGACCTTTTATTGTCTTTTATACTAATAGGCCTGGGCCTGGCATCTAGTAGACGGTCAATAGATACTTGATATATGAATGAGGCAAAACTTACTTGAAAAACTTATTTGCATAATTATACAGAAGGCTTAAACTTCACATTTAGAACTGCAGCAGTAATACTTGATGATTGCGGCCGGACATACTAAATATTTATTTTTAAACCTATTGCAAAATATGAAATATTGACACTTTTCCTTAGCTTGGTTGAGTTTTAAAAACACCTGTGCTTAAGGCAATAATTATATGTTTGTGTATGTGTAGGTGAGTATTCATACATGTATTTCTTAGCTCTTCTGCTGACAGGGCCTAAAAGCAATGATACTTTAGTAGCAACCAGTACATCTAGCACCAAAATTATGACTTCTAAATGCCATTCCTACAAAGAAAGCAGAGCTCCTTGGTGTAATGATTGATTCCTGAGTTGGGGCAGGAAAAATATAAGTTGAGCCTGGAATATCTTGTGGTGACAGAAAGTAAAGAAGTAGTCAAAAATGATACGAGTACATGTCAAAAGTGCACAAGAGCCAACTTTAAAGGAGTTGCAGTGGCCAAATCTAGAAGAATTTAAACAATAAAATATCCATAAAACCATACTGATAAATAAATGGGTATGAAGGGATAGTTTTTCCTTATAGAATTCTAATTCCTTTTAATTAATAAATATGAAAGGATTGATGGAAACAGAAGTCACCATTAACATTAACACACAACACAGTAATAATTGTGGCAGACAAGGATCATCCATGGACTCTAAAATTAGGGGGCTAAAGTATAATAAGAAACCAGATATTTAGAGAGTCTCAAAGTACCTCCCTGTAAGATATATGCCATAAGATAATTACAATGGGAAAAATAACAGCTTTACAGTAAAAAAGCCTGACAGACGCCACCTTAACCAAGTTAAATCACCAGTAATAAGACATCTACCTCCTGACATGGTGGTTGCCCAGATTATATAACCTCAATCTGATCATGAGGAAAGAAACCAAAATTTAGGGACATTCTAGAAAATAACTGCTAGTACTCTTCAAAAGTGTCGTGGTCATTAAAAACAAAGAAAGACTGAGAAACTGTCCCAGATGGCAGGAGACTAAGGAGAACACAATGCAATATGAAATCCTTGACCAGAAAAAGAACATTAGTGGGAAAACTGCCAAAACTTGAATAAGGTGTATAGATCAGTTAATAGTTATTATGGCAGTGTTAACGTCCTGGTTTTGATAATTATAAATTATACTATGGTTATATAAGATGTTAGCATTAGAGGAAGCTGGGTGAAGGGTATATGGGAACCCTACATAATTTTTGAAAATTTTCTTTAATTTTAAATTTATTTCAAAAGTAAAAACCCTGGGTTATAGGTCTTTGAAATATATTAATTTGACCAATAATATCTGTGGTATGATAAGATATATATTGGTTTTTGTCTACAGTCCTGGCTTATACCTCCCATAGTCCTTGTTACAGTGTTGGGCAATTTAGGCCTCAGGAGCAGGTGTCAGGAGATAGAATCTCTCTAAACTTCTCTTGTCCTCCTTTCACCTGCCCAAGGTGGGACTCTAATCTGACTGTGGGTCAAAAGAATCTCATTCCAAAGAGGGTTCTACCCCATACCCTGAATGAAGAAAAGCTATATAAAGAGGCAAATCTGAACAGACAAGCCTTGCTGGGCTTAGATCATGTGCTTTTTGTCCAATCACATTTCTACACAGTTGTCAATCGTGCCTATGTAATGAAGCCTCCATAAAAACCCAAGAGGACTGGATTCAGAGAGCTTCCGGAGAACTGCACACACGGAGGCAGACAGGAAAATGGAACAAGAACTCATCATCCACTCCCACTCATGCCGGGAGGGTGGTGTGCCCCAGCTCCACAGGGACAGAAGCTCCTCTGCTCGGGACTCTTCCAGGCCTTGCCCTATGTATCTCTTCATCTGCCTGTTTATGTGTACCCTTTAAAATATCCTTTGTAATAAACCACTAAATGTAAGTAAATGTTTCCCTGAGTTCTGTGAGCTACTCTAACAAATTAAGCAAACCCAAAGAGGGGGTCATGGGAACCCCAGTTTGAAGCCAGTCAGTCAGAAGTCCCAGAAGCCTGGACTTGTGACTTGTGGGATGGAGGAGTTAGTCTTGATGCCTTCGCCGTGTGGGATGATGGTATCCCCGAGTAGATAGCATTGGAATTGAATTGGAGGATGCCCAGCTGGTGTCTGCTGCTTGGTATGTGAGGGAAAAACCCACATTTGGTCACAGAAGTCTCCCGTGTTGACTGCTGTGGAGTTCGGAGGAAAGTATGGTTTGGGGAGTGTTTTCCCAAAGCAGTATCTTTCACTATTCTTCTGTTTTCGTTGAATAAATTGGGCTTTGCTTGACTTAAAAAGAGGGGATTGATTTTAGTTTGAGTGAATTTTACTTTTGAGAAAGTATATTTGTTCTTCCCTAGTGAAAACGGAGCCTAAGCAACAAAAATCAAGTTGATCCTCAGGATTTGTTATGACCGTTAAAGATACCCACTCCCCAGAGTCAGAGGAGAAGGTGCAGTGAAACACTGAGCCATTGCTAGAGACCGCCAGTCCCTCTCCAGGAAGCACCTTGAGGCTGTGTGAATTCTCCCGTCCTAGTTCTGGTGGTTGTAATTTAGAGAACATTTATCTGGAGCCAGGGCCCACCTGCCTTTTAAGAGATTTTTTTCCTTACCATCAGAAGAACTCTATGAGCTAACAGGACCTATAGTTCTCTTTCTGGTTTTGTCATATTGACGGCAGAAGGTTTGGTCATGAATGTGTTAAGTATGGACGGATAGGCAGATGAAGCTACGTTTATAAACCATTTGGGACTGTTGTTCCTTACCACTCAGAGGACGCAGTGTGTTTGATTCTGGCTTCTCTCTTGTTTTGCAGCCTTAGAACATTTATTTTTCCAAATTTAATAGTCTTCCGATTGTTTTGAAAGCAATAAAAACAAACCACCTAATTCAAAACTGCACAAAGGACTTGAAAAGAGATGTCTGAATAGAGATATACAAATGGCCAATAAGCACATCAACACTATTAGTCACTAAGAAAATGCAAATCAACATCAAAATGAGATGCCACTTCATATCCACTAGGATGGCTATAATAATTAAAAAACCAAGAAATAAGTGTTGTCAAGGATGTAGGGAAACAGGAACATTGCTGATAAAAACGTAAAAGGGGGCCGGGCACGGTGGCTCACGCCTGTAACCCTAGCACTCTGGGAGGCCGAGGCGGGTGGATCGTTTGAGCTCAGGAGTTCAAAACCAGCCTGAGCAAGAGCGAGACCCCGTCTCTACCAAAAATAGAAAGAAATTAATTGGACAGCTAAAAATATAAAGAAAAAATTAGCCAGGCATGGTGGCGTGTGCCTGTAGTCCCAGCTACTCGGGAGGCTGAGGCAGGAGCATCGCTTGAGCCCAGGAGTTTGAGGTTGCTGTGAGCTAGGCAGACGCCACGGCACTCTAGCCGGGCAACAGAGTGAGACTCTGTCTCAAAAAAAAAAACATAAAATGGTGCAGTCACTGTGGAAAACAGCACGGCAGTTCCTCAAAAAGGTAAACACAGAATGACCAGATGATCTAGCACTTCCACTCCTAGGTGTATATATACCCCAAAGAATTGAAAACAGGGACTCAATGAATATCTGTAAGCCAATGTTCACAGCAGCATTATTCACAATAGCCAAAAGATGGAACTAACCCAAGTGTCCATCAAGAGATAACACATAAACAAATGTGGTATATACTTAAAATGGATTATTAGCCATAAAAAAGAAAGAAGTTTTGGCTGGGCATGGTGGCTCACGCCTATAACCCTAGCACTCTGGGAGGCCAAGATGAGAGGATTGCTTGAGGTCAGGAGTTCGAGACCAGCCTGAGCAAGAGTGAGACCCTGTTTCTACTAAAAATAGAAAAATTAGCTGGGCGTCATGGCATGCCTGTAGTCCCCACTACTCGGGGGGCTGAGGCTAGAAGATCACTTGAGCCCAAGGCATTGGACGTTGCAGTGAGCTATGATGACACTATTGCACTCTAGCCAGGGTGACAGAGCAAGATTCTGCCCCCCCGCAAAAGAATGAAGGTCTAGTACATGCTATGACAAGGATAAACCTTAAAAACATTATGCTAAGTGAAATAAGCTAGACGCAAATGACAAAAATTGTATGACTCCACTTATGTGAAATATCTACACTAGGCAAATCTGCAGAGACAAAAAGTAGATTAGAGGTTACCAGGGGCTTGGGTGATGGAGAAATGGGGAGTTATTATTTAATGGGTACAGGGTTTATTTCAGATGATGAAAAATTCTGGAAATGGACAGTGGTGATGGCTATAAAACCTTGTAAAAGTGCTTGATGCCACTAAATTATACACTTAGAAAGCAAAAAGTCAATTCTGATATGGATTGGCTTTTTCTTTTTTTGAGACAGTGTCTTGCTCTGTCATCCAGGTTGGAGTGCAATAGTGTGAGCATAGCTCAGTGTAACCTCAAACTCCTGGGCTCAAGAGATCCTCCTGCAGGGAGGGGCGGGGGGGAAGAGAGATCGTCCTACCTCAGCCTCCTGAGTAGCTAGGACTATAATGTGTACGCCACCACAGTCAGCTAATTTTTTTTTTTTTTTTTTTTTGAAAAGATGGGGTCTTGTGCTGCCCAAGCTGGTCTCTAACTCCTGGCCTCAAGCAATCCTCCCAACTTGGCCTCCCAAAGTGTTGGAATTACAGGCATGAGCCACCACACCCAGCTTAGGTTGGTTTATCTGATTTGAAACTCCCTTAAGGATGGTGTCAACGTGACTGAAATCATACAACTTTAAAAAAGTTAAAAAGCAGGACTCAAAAAATAAAACTTACACACAATGGATGATCATAAAAATGTATAAACACATTAACAATGACCAAATTTTAAAATAAAGTAAGGGCTGGGCACGGTGGCTCAGGCCTGTAATCCCAGCACTTCAGGCGGCCAACATGGGAGCATCACTTGATGACAGGAGTTCTAGACCAGCCTGACCAAGAGTGATACCTCATCTCTACAAAAAATAGAAAAATTAAGCCAGGTGTGGTGGTGTACAATTATAGTCCTAGCTACTATGAAGGCAAAGGCAGGAGGATCACTTGAGCCCAGGAGTTTGAGGTTGCAGTGAGCTATGATGATGTCACTGCATTCTAGCCTGAACAACAGAGTAAGACCCTACCTCAAAAAAGTAAAAAATAAAATGAAAATAAAATAAAATAAAATACTCAAGCCAGGAGTTCAAGACCAGCCTGGGTAACACAGCAAGACCTCGTTTCTATTAACTTAATTTAAAAAATATTAAAAATTTTAAAAATTAAAATAGGACAAAGTGAGTTGATTCCAATATAATATTCATGGGGCTCTTTTCTATAAAGTTAACTTGTATCTTAAAACAAATTATTTTTCCTTCAAAGGTTAGGGCTTCCAGGCCCCAGAAATTCTCTCAATTTCTTACCATCAATTCATTCCCTCAGCATACACAGATACAGGCTCCACAGAGCCTCCTTGCCAGTCATCCAACTGCCTTAACCTGCAAAGTATCAATTCGTCCTCCTCTGGGGCCTAAAAAGTCCTTCCCTCTTCTCTCCTAGACTGTCACAGCAAACAGGGGAAAACTCCTTGATAACAGCATGCTCTTCTCCACCAATGGGACTTAATTCTGTGAAATAATTCTAGCTTCGCCTATCGGTGAGTTCAATTTTCAAGATCTAAAGACCTTGCTGATGCTTTTAGCCTCTAATTTTGCCTAACAAAATCACTTAGCTGCTTTGAGACAACAGAGACCTACGGTCACATCACATGGCAAACAGAACAAGGAAAACTGAGCCCAGGGTCTATAAGGCCAAGGCTGCTGCTCTCACTAAACTGGCAAGTGACTGACCTTTGTACTCAGGGGTGAACTCCTTCATTTCAGGAGGAAGGGACTCGTAGAATCGCTGTTCCCGGGAGATGAGGGGCTTGCACACAGTGTGGTCATCATAGCGCATCATGCTGCTGTGTCCGCCCACTTGATGGATGAAGGGCTCCAGGAGGACTCCCCTGTCTCCAGCCCGACTTGCGTTCTTGCCATACTGCCCCACTTCCATGGTTTGACAAACACACATTGCGTTGGGGGCCAGTTGCACACTGAGGGCAGAGGATGCAGCACATGGGCCACAAAAGGAGAGCTAGGTAGAAGATCCTGGCGAGCTGAAAGCCAATGGTCAGACTCTGTTCAGCTTATTATTCTGTCCTACAGAAAAGGAGAGAGAAAGAGGGAATCAAAACATCTGGACAGTCACGATTTCCCTGGAATGCCACGAGTGACAGCAGGGACTCTTGTTTTGTTCCCTGATATGTGTGTCCCAAGCACACAACACTGCTTGGCACATGAGAAGCAGTTGGTAAATTTTTGTTGAATGTGCAGCTCTGGTCTCCTCTATCCATCTTTTTGTGCACAGAAGCTAACATTCTCTTCCTTTCCTAGTTCTCAGATTCCTTCTAAGTTCTCTAAAGGACAGACATCAGGAAAGCAACTATTCTCAGTTTACTTTGCATTCAAAGATGATGAGATCAGAAAAAAACAGAAGGCAACATAAATTTGTTCTGTTCAGTCTCCTAATGATATGCAGTGCTAGTAAGAGTGTTTCCTTGACTCCAAGGAAGGGTTTTTTAACTGAAAAATCAAGTCGTATTAGATTCCCAAATTCTCCACTGAAGGTGCCAGGAATGAGCAGACAGGAAAACCCATTCCGTGATGAGTTTAGAAAAGGTTTTGCTTTTCCCAAAGGAATTCAAGTTTCAGATTTCTTCTACTTTAAATCTATGGCTGTCCATTTATAAGCATGTCTAACACTTTCCCTCTGACTCTATACCAACCAGTGAGACAAGGAAAAGCTCTTTGTACTCAAACACCACCTTATAATGTCAATTTTCTCTCAAGAAAAGTTAAAGTAGTTGGCAACTTCCTTAATACTGAGTATATTTTAAAATTACAAACGAAGCAGGCACGACTATATCTGAAAGATTAAGAACCAAAAAGAAAAATAAAATATTTGTAGAACAGGAATGTGGTCCTACCTGCAAGAGATAAACCATTGGGTTTTTTTTTTTCTGGACCTCATAATTATGGGCAAAATGGGCTATACAAGAACACCACGACAAAAATGCAAAATCTTCTTAAACCAAAGGTGCCCAGGCAGCTATATTCTATTTTACTGCTGTCACCAAAATAAATTATTCTCTACTCCCCTTCCCCCAAACAGATTGCATTATTTTAATGCACACATACTTTTTTGCCCAGTTACCCGCTTTCTAGTCCTTCAGGACAAGGCAACTTCCTACCCCAAGGAGTTTTCCCAGACTACATTCTCTCCACACTTGAATATAGTGCACACTTCTACAGCTCCTAAGGTACCCTATGCCAACTCCATCACAGCAATATGCCACTGAACTGTCGTCTGTTTACTTTTCTGTCATCACCACCAAATCATTCTCTCTCATCTCCAGAACCAGGGTCCAAAGCAGTTCCTGGCATGCAGTAAGTGTTCAAAAAAAGATTTGTTGTAATGAATTAGATAATCCCAGGCAGAGCATTATGAGTAAAAGTACAACAACATGAAAATAAATCTCAAAGAGTCAACATTTAGGGCAAAAAGTGGGGAAGCAATAGGAGAGGACAGATGAGGGTCTCTGGAGGTACCCACTGTGGCAGTGGACTCTAGTCAGTACTGCTGATTGGTTCCTACTTTGGCCCCAGTCAGGCTAAAAGAGGCTTATCTCTGGGGCTCCACTTATCCTTGGGATTGCCTTTGACTATAGATACAAGGAGAGTACTAAACTTTCTAGCCTGGGTCACTGCGTAGCCGGGAAAAGAGAGGGGTTGACAGTGCCAGGTGTCCTAGAAGTCTTGGGCAAGAAGGTCAAGGCTATGGCCATTCTCTGAGAGATCCATAGCAACTTCTGCAGCTTCCACAGGACTGAGGGGCAGAAGTAAATTCTTCAATCATGTCTAAACTTTTGATATTTTATTTCCACATGATGTCTATGAAAAGTCATGGTATTGTTTTTGTATCTGAAATATTTTCCTAGAAGTAAACAGGTAAAATATACCACATTTCTATAACTTTGTTTTGGCATTACTTATATAATAAACCTGGAACCTGAAAAAGTACTACACAGAACTCTCAACCTCTGTGAAGCCCTGTTTACAAGGTGTAGAGCCTTGGGTAAATCATTTAACTTCTCCAGGTTTCCTCACTTGTAAAATAAAGATATGCCCAGTCCTAACCCTGTGGGATTCGCAGATACAGGTAAAGGGCCCAGCACTGGAAACAGCAACAGCTCTCTTTTTTATCAACAACCAGGGGCTACTGCAAAAACCACTGACTAAGAGGGCTGCAGATAATGATAGTGGCTGCCTGTATAAAATCTTTCTCTGCTACTTCATTACTAATAGAGCCTCAATCTTGTTTAGGTAAACAACTGCATGTTTCTGCTCCCCCAGAAGTCATGGGATTCCACTGCTTTGCCTATGAGTTTATGTATCTCTGAGGTATAATAGTCTGTCTGTCCTTTGCTTTAAAACACTTTGGTTCTATTTTTAAGATAATTATTGCATAAAATGGAAAGAAAGATATTTATGAAAAGAACTTTCTTGAGATTCTGAAGTTGATTTTTTCTCACTAGTGAACTGCACCACATGTAAATAAATTTGCACTGCAAAGATATTAGCTACAATATAGTTAGGCTGACTTTCTGGTTATAGTAACCAACTCCTTGAACATATAATTGAACTCCAAAATGGACTATGTTTCTAATCAAGTAAAATGAAGTTTATCAGGTTCTCTCTTGGCCAGGTAGGGTAGCTCAAGCCTGTAAACTCAGTACATTGGGAAGCACAGTGGGAGGATTGCTTGAGGAGTTCGAGACCAGCCTGGGCAATATGATGAGACCTCATCACTGCAAAAAAAACAAAAAAAACAAAAAAAAAAATTTTTTTTTTTTTCAGTATGTGCCTGTAGTCCTAGCTACTTGGGAGGCTGAGATGGGAGCATCCCTTGAGCCCAGGAGTTCAAGTTTACAGTGATCCACTGTACTCCAGCCTAGATGGCAAAGTGAAAGCCTGTCTCTTGAAAAAAAAAGAAAAAAGAAAAGAAAAAGGGGTTTCTCATGTTGCTAAAATTTATATGTTAATTTTTCCTTTTTCAAAGCTGCTGGTGAGGTGAAATGACTTTCAGGTTTTATTATGGTTTGTAAATTAATAAATGGGATATTTAATTCCGTAAAAAAATTAAAATGGATAAACTGCAGTATATGCATACATGGAATACTAAGCAGTAATGAAAAAGAACCAACTACTGCCACACACGACACAAATCTCATAGACATAATTTAGCAAGAAAGAATCTGGACACCGAAGAGGCTGTTTATACAAAAATGTAGTGTTACTTATACGAAATTCAAAATGATGTTAGAGACAACAATAGTTACTCTGGGAAAATACTGATTGAGAAAGGGCACAGAAGTGGAGGTGACATGGTGAATATTATAAATATCCACTGAGCTATAACTCAGATTTTCGAATGTTTCTGTGAGTTAGACTTAATAACAAGGAAAAAATAGCGCTCTATATCAGCAAAAAACAATCAGAAAATGAAAACCGTTTAAATATATCTCATCCAAAATAGCAACCAAAACTATAAAATACCTAGACATCATTAAAAATTATGTCAGACCAATAATAAAACTTTACTGAAGGATCTAAAAGAAGACATATTATGTGAGGAGTACTCAATACTGAAACATGATGAAAATTTCAATCAAAGTCCCAAAGAGGGCCAGGCACAGTAGCTCACACCTGTAATCCCAGCATGTTTGGAGGCAAAGGCAGGAGGATCTCTTCAGGCCAGGACTTTGAGACCAGCCTGGGCAAACCTGTCTTTACAAAAAATAAAAAAAAATTGGCTGGGCATGGTGGCACATGCCTGTAGCCATAGCTTCTCGGGAGGCTGAGGCAGGAGGATTGTTTGAGCTCAGGAAGTTTAAGGTTACAATGAGCTATGATCACGCCACTGCACTCCTGCATGAGTGACAATGAGACCGTATCTTTTAAAGAAAAAAACACCAAGAGCATTTTCTGACAAATTTCACAAGCTACCCCTATTCATATGGAACGGTAAAGGCCAAATGTAGCTAGATAGCAAAGAGTCAAACAGTAATGAGAGATAAATTGCACTCCCAGGTAGCACAGCTTTTTATGAAATTACAGCAATTAAAATAGAGTGTGATATTTTGCAAAGAGAAGGAGGTCAAAAAACCAGAATAGAGATCTTAGAAACTGACACACAGCCAGGCACAGCAGCTCACACCTGTAATCCTCAGTAACACGGGAGGCTGAGGTGGAAGGACTGCTTGAGCCCAGGAGTCCAAGGCTGTAGTGAGCTATGATCCCCACTGCCCAGCCTGGGAGGCAGAGCGAGACCCCATCTCTAAAAAACAAAATAAAAAAATAAATTTAAGAAAAATTTAAGAAAGAAACTGACACACACTGACATGGGAGTGTAGTGTGTGACTGAGGCAGTATTGACATCAACTGGGAAAAGATAATCTAAGTCAAAAACAGAGCTAGAATAACTGGATGCATATACGAATAAATTATATCACTACCTCTGACAATACTCCAAAATAAATTTGCAATATATTAAGGACCTAAATGTGCAAATTAAAATTTAAGGTAATTAGGAAAAAATTCAAACGCCTTTTGACAAATGATTAGAGGAAATTCCATAAATAAGACATAAAACACACAAACCACAATGGAAAGCACTGACAAATCAGGCCACATTAAAATTATTTAACAGCTTTTATGCACTATAATTTACATACCATAAAATTTACTAAGTTTGCAGTGCAATGACTTTTAGTAAATTTATAGAGTTGTACAACCATCCCTCAAATTCAATTTTAAAACATTTCTATCACTCCAAAAGAACCCTCACACCCATTTACAATCCCCTCTGTTCCCATCCCCAGCCATGCTAAAATTGTTTTTTTGTATAAGAGAACCGTAAGTAGGACTGGGCGCAGCGGTTCACACCTGTAATCCTACCACTCTGGGAGGCTGAGTCGGGAGAACAGCTTTAGGTCAGGAGTTTGAGATCACCCTGAACAAGAGCAAGACCCCATCTCTACTAAAAATAGAAAAAATTAGTTGGATGTGGTGGCGCATGCCTGTAGTGCCAGCTACTAGGGAGGCTGAGGCAGGAGGATCGCTTGAGCCCAGGAGTTGAGATTGAGGTTGCAATGAGCTATGAGGATGCCACCGTCGTCTAGCCAGGGCAACAGAGTAAGACTCTTGTCTCGAAACAAAAAGAGAACTATAAGTGAAGACAAAAGTCAAACAGACTACAAGATGGTATTTGCAATGTTTATAACTGCAAAAAACTAATAAACAGAATATATGAAGATAACTTTAAGGCAATTCACAAAAGAGGAGGCTCAGATGGCCAATAAACATGTAAAAAGGATGCCCTCCCCACAAGTAATCAGGGAAATGCAAATTAAAACAAGAAATGATTTCATTCCCAAAAGATTGGCACAAAATTAAAAATCTAAACATACCAAGCACTGGCCAGCCAGAAAGAAATGGCTCCTTTCCTGTTTTGTTTATGGCAATCCAAAACCAAAGACGTGCACCATCCACAACCCAGCATGTGCCTAAGATGGCAGGTTCAAGGCTGTTCACTGCAGCACTGTTATAAAAGATAAATGGGAAACCACCTAAATGTACTTCAAGGGGAAAATGTATAAATGGGTATATACATAAACTGTACAGTACTGAATGATCTACATATGCCAATATAAATAAATTTCAAAACCAAATTGGAAAAAGTTAAGAAATGGCATTACTAGTATGCCATTACTGTAATTTTTTAATCCATAAAACAGTATATACTACGCATGAATTTATGAACACATATACATATATACTAACAAGAACAATGATATGGAATGGAAGGGTATGCACCAACTTTAGAGAGGAGAGAAAAGGAGGGGATTGGTATCTAGGAGGAAACAGGAATTTTAGCTCCATCTATAAATTCTTTCTAAAAAGTTTGAAGCAGTGGCTAATGCCTATAATCCTAGAGGCAGGAGGATCGCTTGAGGTCAGGAGTTTGAGACTAGCCAGAGGAAAAGTGAGACCCCATCTCTACTTAAAAAAAGAAAAATTAGCCAGGTGTGGTGGCGTGCACCTGTAGTCCTAACTACTCTGGAGGCTGAGGCAGGAGGATCACTTGAGCCCAGGAGTTTGAGGTTGTGGTGAGCTACGATGACACCACTGCACTCTCACCTGGGAGACACTGTGAGACTCTGTCTCAGGAAAAAAAAAAAAAGTTTGAAGCAAATATGGTAAAATGTTAACATTTTAAAACCTATCTGTCAAGTACAATAGCTTTTTTCTCTGAACTTACATTTTATAAAAAACAAAACAAAACTTCTATTATGCTAAAAAAAAAAAAAAACAAACAACTTTGTGTCAATAAACCGTAAATGATAGGGGAAAGAACACACTGTCAATGGTTCCAAGGTTGGATATGAATACTATCATAGTCCTGTGGGAGGCAGAAGAAAATATTAGAACTCCTTGATCTGTTTTCTTCACTTGGCCTTCAAGCATCACACTCTCTTCATCTTCCTATTACTCAGTCTAGTTTACTGGTTCTTCTTCTTCTCAGTCCCTTAATGTTGAAGGTCCTGGGGCTCACCCTTGGTCCTCTTTCTTGAACATCAGATTCATATATCCAACTGCTTATTAAGTCTAGGAAGACTAAATTTAACACAGCCCAAAACAGAATCCATTCCTGCCCCCCTCAAAAAACACCCCTCTACCTACAGTATCCCCAACCCCATTTTTACAACTGCTCTCTCCAAAAACCTGGCACTCACTCTTGATTCCTTTCTTTCTCTCAAACCCCACACCATGTAATCCTACCAACTGCACCTTCGGAGCACATCTGGAATCCAATCACTTCTCACAACCTCCAATGCCACCATCCTGGTGTAATCCCCAACACCTTTCACTTCCTAACTAGCCTCCGTGCTTCATCATGGCCTTCCAATCTGTTCTCAACACAGCAGCCACAGTGATCCTGCTAAGATGATAGGCCAGGTGCGGTGGCTCATGCCTATAATCCTAGCACTCAGGGAAGCCAAGGTGGGAGGACTGCTTGAGCTCAGGAGTTTGAGACCAGCCTGACCAAGAGCAAGACCCTGCCTCTACCAAAAGTAGAAAAAATTAGCCAGATGTGGTGGCACACCTGTAATCCCAGCTATTTGGGAGGCCGAGGCAGGAGGATTGTTTGAGCCCAGGAGTTTGAGGCTGTAGGAGCTATGACGATGCCACTGCACTTTAGCCAGGGTGACAGAGCAAGACTTTGTCTAAAAAAAAACAGAGAGAGCATGTGACTTCTTTGATCAAAATCCTGTAATGGGCCCCTCTCTTCCATGTTTCCTGGGTACGTGGCCACCATGGCATCCAGCAAGGAGGACGACACCGATGGCAGCACCTTGGAGGCCAGTGAGGAGAGGGAGGCCATTGGAAAGAGGAAGCACCTTGGCTTCTTGGCCACCACTTGGCTCACTGTCTAAAACATTGCCATGACCACCAGGCAGTTGGTTCTAGCTATTGCCATGGCATGTTTTTATGCGGAAAAAGGAATACACAGCGGTTTATATAAAAGTATTCAGAAAACACTTAAATTTTTCCAGACATTTGCTTTGCCTGAGATATAATTTTTTTTTTGAGACAGAGCCTTGCTCTGTCGCCCTGGCTAGAGTGCAGTGGCATCCTCGTAGCTCACCAGTACTCTCCACCCCCTTTCATATGCTCTACTTTTTCTTTTTTCATAGCACTTATCCCCTTCTCACATATCATATACTGTATTTACTGATGATGTCTATTCTTTATTATTTATTATTACAATGTCAGCTTCATGAAGATATCCTAAGTGCCCATAGCAGTGCCCGACACATGGTAGTCACACAATAAATATAGCTGAATAAATGAATGTATGTTTATGATGTACTTAACAGTTGTATACAACAGCATAAGTATATAACATGTGAAAAAATGTTTTTGAAAAGTTTTTTTTTTTTAAATATTAGGGTTGTAAACCCAAAAAGTTTACACACTTCTAATCTAGACCTACCAAAACCAGAACAAAGAGGTAATGTGGCTTTACAAAGAACAAAGTATGTTGGCCACATGACAGAATTCCAAATCCACAAATAAAGAGAATATAAAATTCTGTGTCTAAAAAGATTTGATATATGAAAGAAAAACAGGTTTAAATATACCTGGGTAAGAATAGTAACAATAACAACAAAAATCTAAACAAAATATAGAAGGAAAAAGAAGATAGCTTATAAGGAAGAGGATTATACTGTTTTTATCTATGATACAAAAGAGAAACACAGGGGTAAAAAAAAATCAGGCAAACACACAAATAATCTCAAGTATAAAAGATAAACCAGACCAAAGAACTTGTTGAAGCGAATTTAGGAGATACAATGTACATAGTGTTTTTTTGGTTTATCTGTTTTAATTCAATAACACAGCAAGCCAGAAAGTGGCAATGAATAAAAAGCCCTGGCAAAGAAAGAGAAATTGTAATCAGATATGGCACCAAACAAGGTCAGGACTATTTTTAAGAACTAGGAAGGCACTGTCTCCACAGCAATTGCAAGACAATACCTGGCCACCAGATTCTTTAGTCAGGAGGGCATGGACACATACTAAAAATGTAGATAAGCAGGCATGCACTCTAAGAAGCTCGGTTAGAATTCCAAATTCTGTGGCCAACATATTTTTACAGCCTCAGATTAACCACTTGGGTTTGATATGCAATCTTTTTATATAGTGAAGCATCCTTGATATCTTTGCATTTCACAGGTATTTTAGCAAATTTCTTCAGAATTTCATTAAAAATTGGTTGATAAATGCAGTATTTCTATTAATCTCTCTAAAATTAAATATATGCACTTAAGCACTAAAAGTTATCATGACAAAGTATCATGCCCTTTAAAAAAATCATAAAATTTGTTTTTTTAGATTTAAGTCAAACCTGGGCCCAGGCGTGGTGGCTCATGCCTATAATCCTAGCACTCTGCAAGGCCAAGGCAAGTGGATTGTTTGAGCTCGGGAGTTTGAGACCAGCCTGAGCAAGAGTGAGACCCTGTCTCTACTAAAAAAATAGAAATTAGGTGGATAACCAAAAATATATATAAAAAATTAGCTGGGCATGGTGGCGCATGCCTGTAGTCCTAGCTACTTGGGAGGCTGAGGCAATAGGATTGCTTGAGACCAGGAGTTTGAGGTTGCTGTGAGCGAGGCTGATGCCACAGCACTCTAGCCCGGGCAACAGAGTGAGACTCTGTCACAAAAAAAAAAAAAAAAGTAAAGTCAAAGTTGGTAAGTCAGGAATGCTAAGTAAAATTGTGGCAAGAGTTTTTTTGTTTTTGGCAAATGTGTCTTTGTTTTGTTTTTTACGGTCTAATACAATCCAAGGGAAAAATAACAACATTCCTCTAACTAAAAAGAACACAATAAACTGATAAGTCACTAACAGAAAAGAACAACACATAAACATTGGGTTACAGAGCTCTGGATTCTACGAAAACTAATTTCTAATTAATTTCAAAAATAAAGACGCATTGATATGGACTCTGACAGGAAAAGATAGCAAAAGATCTTTAAATTCATGAACAAAAAAACTATAACAGAAAACTAACATGAAAACATGTTTGTTCTCTAAAGCATATAACCAAGGGAACCTAATGCTTTCTTATAGTCAAGTCCATTCTTGCCTTTGCATATGAGACTGTAGGCATTGATACAGATTAGATATACTTATAAGGGTGAGAGAACACCCCTCCTTCCCTTCCCCTACCCTCATGGATTTTTTTTTCTAGCAGATGCTCACAAATCTCTCCTTTGAGGAAGAGGGAAACATAGGAAACGTTCTTGACATATATAGGGCTGCCAACCTAAGCCTGCCTTTCCAATCTACCAGGGACTGGTACTTTTCATCTAAAAACCAGAAATGTGTACATTGGTCTGGAGCAATCCGGGAGAAGAAGAAAGGGGAAAAGGCTTAATGGAATCTATTTTGTTGCCTCCAGAGAAGAGATTAAGGATTTAGACTCTTGGGTCCTATCCCAGGGGGAGGAAACCATGGCATCCTGAGGCCACCTGGCTAAGAGCAAACAGGGAGCAAGGAAAAAAGAAAACTTGGCAGGGGGGCCTGAGATATGCCAGTCCAAGGAACTGCCAGGACAGAATTTTAATTTAGGACAAGGAGAGAATCTAGAGTCCAGTGAACCTCTTTCCTGTTTTTACTGGGTTTCTAAAGATTAGAAACCTATGCTTCCCCAGATATATTTCTTTAGTAAAGACTTTTTTGAAAACAGCTATCTCAACTGTGCTAAGAAGTGGGGGGAAAAGGATATTTGAGGACGGAATTTTAAGAACAGAGGTGCAAAGTGATATAGGAGAAATAAAAATGAGAAAGCACCAAAAGAAAGGAGAAACAAATGTGCCCCATTCTTCTCACCTTAAACATTCTCTGCTCACAATTATGCTTTAACAAGAAGCCACAGGATTATCTGTGCTGTGACTAAATAGTACAGGGGAACCATACCTGAATCAGCTAAGTCTCACCTAGCACATTTACAAATGAATCTAAATATGGCCAAACCTAGAAAGCACACATGGAGAAGGATGGGAGAAGTGGTCCTAAAAGAAACACAAAACCACGGAACACTAATAAGACTAGCTAAACTGCTAAAATATGGAATGAGGAGCTTCTTGGACTTATTTCCTAGCACCGCTTCCACTGAAGACCAAAGCTGAAGAAAGAAGCTTCTGCACAACTCAAAGAAAGATACAAAGGGACAGTCCCAGGCCTGTTCTCATAACCTAGGTTTCGGGCATGATTGGTAAACTCTGGTTCCTTTTCTTCACCTCTATCCTATTGTACCTCCACTAAAAGAGAAGCTGAGCACAGCAGGGGCAAGCCACTGAGGCAAAGGTAAACAAACTTCAAGGTTACTGGGAGATGTACCTATCTCCCTACTGGGGAATTTTCCCTCGTCGTATCTTTTGAATAAAATCTGCTCTATTTCAGAACAGAAACCAAAGAATAATTCTTGTCACTCATCCTAATTTCAATGACCTGTAACAGTGGTTATTCCGGATACACATCTGTTTCCTTATATTAGTAATATTCACGTGTGTCCTACTATTAGAAGTAAAAGATTGAAATAAAATTTCTTACACCTAGGAGAGGTAAAGGCAAAGCTCACAACATTGACCTTTTTAGACTTTCTGAGGGCTTCATTCAGAATCCCTCATCAAAGATGGTTACTACCTTAAAACAAGAAACTCTCCAGAGTAAGGAACGATGCAACCATGAAATAAGCTCCTGTCTTTCCATGGTGTTCCAATGACATCACAAAACTGTCAGAATTCCAAAAGGGCTTTAAATCACTAAATTCTGTACTATTTTAAAAGAGGCACCAAAAGACAACACACATCTAAAAATCAGATATGGCTACAATCGAGAGGACTCTTCCTTTGGGTATAAAATCACACACTTAAATGTCTTGATGCTCCACTATTCTGAAGATGTATCTGAAAATGTAACAAAAGATCAAATTCTTCAGAAATGGACATTTAATTGTATTCTGCTGTAGTTGGGGAATAAGGTGAGGTACACACCACAAAATACATAGCTCCAGTGAGTTTTACTCTTTTGGGATAACCTGCTGCTACTTCCACATAGGAGCTGGGGCCAGTTCAGGTTCTCACCTCCTAGGATCATGCTCCTGTCATCCCATGTTCCTGCCTTCCTGTTGGACCTCTCCTCCTCAAGAACTATACAGCATAACTTCTTATGTAGTTAGACATTCAGAAAACAATGTAAGCAGATTTCAGGGCACAAACTCTGTAAGAATTCCCTCCTTTTAGATACCACATAATCATAGAGGGACATTAACAACCATCTATTTGAACATCCATCATGTAGATAAAGATTTTATTAGCAGGTACCCAGAAGCAGATCAGCAACATGCAAAGTGGAAGAGAGTGTGGGGAAAGCCTATAAACAGAAGAGGTAAATGACCAGTATAATGCCTCACAAAATGCGATCAGGTTTGACTGCTTCGAGTAGATTAGATTCCAGCTATCTTCTAACCCTTCAGTGAAACACCAGATCTACTACTTTTAAGCACTTTAAACATTAGAAAAACATTTCTATGTACCTCATAGACCACCCATAGTTCCAGACAGATGGGGACTTTCACCCACACAAACCCATCAACAACTTCCCAACTTAGAAAAGTGGAAAGATGGCTTCAAAGATACGACTTTCCCTTAAGAGCAGGTTCCAAATCTCTCTGCTCTCACAGCTTCTTTTCCTGACTTTCATGTGACATGAAGAATTAAACAGCCTGAACATGTAGAGCTCTTAAGATTCTGGGAGTCAGAAACATTATGAAAAAAAACAGAGAGTGGAACTCAACCTGGAAGCAAGCATACATTCCACAATTAGCAAGTTGGGTACTCTTTGATATCCCAATTCACCTATTTTCCCTGTCAATAAATTATACTTGAGACTACTTATCTACTTCTCAGAGAGAGGTAATATATGAGAGAATACTTTAAAAGTACATACTATACTGATGCAGCTAAAGTAATGCTAAAGTTTTAAAGCTTTAGAAGTATAAGACATAAAATTAATGACCTAAGGTTCTCCTTAAGACAGAAAAAGAACAAAGTACCCCAAAGTAAGTAGAAGAAAGGAAATAATAAAGTTATAAGCAGAATTCAGTAAAACAGAAAAAAGAAAAAACAAGAGAAAATTAATAAGGCCAAAAGTCTTTTGGAAAACAATCAATAAAATTGATAAACTGTCAAAGAAAGTGATCAATAAAAAAAGAAGACAAAAATTACCACTATTAGGAATGAAAAAAGGGATCTCAATACGGATCCCACAGGCATTAAAAGAATAACAAGGGATGGCCAGTGTGGTGGCTCACACCTGTAATCCTAGCACTCTGGGAGGCCAAGGTGGGAAGACTGCTTGAGCTGAACAGTTCAAGACCAGCCTGAGCAAGAGCGAGACCCTGTCTCTATAAAAAAAAAAAAAAAATTTAACATTAGCCAGGCATGCTGGAGCACTCCAGCAGCCCTAGCTGCTCAATAGGCTGAGGCAGGAGGATCCCTTGAGCCCAGGAGTTTGAGGTTACAGTGAGCTATGATCATGCCACTGTACCCCAGCCTGGGCAACAGAGTGAGACCCTGTCTCAAAATAAAAAAAGAGCCACGTGCAGAGGCATATATCATAAGGAACTGAGGCCTCCTGCCAACAGCTATGTGAGTTAATTATCTCGGAAACAGATCCACTAGCCCCAGACAAGCCTTCAGGTGACTACAACCCCAGGAGACATCTTAACTGCACCTTCATGACAGACTGTGAGCCAGAACCACCCAGACAAGCTGCTCCTGAATTCTTAACCCTCAGAAATTGAGGTAATAAATGTTGCTGTTACAAACTGCTAATTCTTAGAGTAATTTGTTACACAGCAATAGATAACAAATACAAGAGTCTTTTCAACAAATGTTGCTGGTACTGTAACAACCAGATACCCACGTGGGGGAAAAAAATGAACCTCAACCCCAATCTCACACAATACACAAACATTAATTTAAGGTAGATCAGAGATCTAAATGTAAAAAGCCAAAATTATAAAACTTCTAGGTGAAAACACAAAGAATAAAGTTGTATAATTCACATTACCTGACCAAGACTTGCTAGAAATCTCCAAGACTTACAAGAAGGCAAAGATTCCTCAGACAGGACACAGAAAGCAAACCATACAAGAAAATATTGATAAATCAGACTTCATCAAAATTAAAAATATCTGGCCAGGCATGGTGGCTCGCACCTGTAATCCTAGGACTTTGGGAAGTTGAAGTGGGAGGACCACTTGAGGTCAGGAATTCGAGACCAGCCTGGGCAAGAGTGAGACGTCGTCTTTACAAAAAATAGAAAAATTAGCTGGGTGTGGTGGCACATGCCTGTAGTCCCAGCTACTGAGGCGGCTCATGCAGGAGGATCACTTGAGCCCAGGAATTTGAGGTTGCAGTGAGCAAAGATGATGCCACTGCACTCCAGCGGGGGCCGACAGAGACCAGACCATGTCTCAAAAAAAAAAAAATTAAAAATGTCTGATCTTTAAAATACACCAATAAGAAAATAAATAGGCAAGTCATCCTGGACTGAAAGAAAATATTCACAAAACATGTATCTGAATGATATCCAAAATATATAAATAGCTCCTAAAACTCAGTAATTAAAAAACAAAAAAAACACCAGGCACCTTGGTGCATGCCTATAATCCCAGCTACTCAGAAGATTGAGGCAGGAATATCACTTGAGCCCAGGAGTTTCAGTTCAGCCTGGGTAACATAGACTCTGTCTCTAAAGACAAAAATTTTTAAAAAAAGAAAAAAAACGAATTTTTTTAAATGGGCAAAATATTTGAATAACATACTTCACAAAGGAAGCCATACAAAGACCATTAAGTACAGGAAAAAGTGCTCCACATCATTAACTTTCAGGTAAATGAAAATTAAAACCACCACAAGGGCCGGGCATGGTGGTTCATGCCTATAATCCTAGCACCCCGGGAGGCCGAGGCAGGAGGATCCCTTGAGCTAAGGAGTTTGAGGTTGCTGTGAGCTATATTATGCCACAGCACTCTAACTAGGGCGACAGAGTGAGACTTGGTCTCAAAAAAAAAAAAAAAGTGGTTAAAGTAAAAACACTGATAATATACTAAATGTTGCTGAGGATGGGATATGACCACAACTCTCATACATTATTGGTGGGAGTAGAAAATGGTACAACCATGTTAAAAAAGATGTTGGTTTCTTATAAAACTAGACATATAACTACCCTATGATACATCAATTCTACTCCCCCTCAAGAGAAATCAAAACTTGTACAAAAAAATTCAGAGAAGATTTACTCATAAGGCAAACAGGAAACAGCCCAGATATACATCACAAACAAACTGTAGTGTTCATACAATGAAATACGACATAGCAATAAAATCCTTTTTATTTTAAACTACTGATAAAGAAACAGCATGGATAAATTAAAACATTACACTGTGTGAAAGAAGCCTTACACAAAAGTACATGCAGTACGATTCCATTTACACAAAGTTTCAGAACAGGCCAAACTGATCTATCACGAAAAAAATTAGAGCAGAGGTTATCTTTGGCTAGAACAAAATGGTAGTTTAAATCAATCCCTATATTAAAAAAAACAAATTTAAAACATAGGGTGGTAATAACCAAGAGTATCCTGTTGAAAAAAATGCTTATTAAATTAAGTTGTTCACAGAACTTTAACAGCAGTTTGCCAGTTATCAATGTATTGCCTCTTAGCACCAAAACCATCCTTCATTGCCTGCTCTGCAAAAATGGAGATGAGCCCATTAAATATTTTTCCTTTGCCAGCTGATGTTAAGCTTTTTCAGTAGAGGATACTGGAGAAACAGTGCAAAAGAAAGAAGCTTTTCTTTCTAGTACCCATTATGCTCCTCTCACCAGGTCCCCACTATCCAGTCAGCTCCCCGGGTGTCCAGACACTGCTAACTAACTCCCACAGTGGCCTGGCTTTCTCTGACACCTCACTCAAGCGGTTTCATGGCAGAGTGCCCTAGGCAAAACACCTTCTTATAAATGGCTTTCTCCACCATCCCAGAGCGTAGATTTCCAGCAAGTTCCAGAGGGTTCATTTCCAGCATGTTCTGCCAGCATAGCACAACAATTACTTTCTTTGCCATCTAGTTAGGCATGGCCATGCCCTCCCCTCTAACAAAGTATAAATCTCAGCCCTGGGAAGGTGTCTTCCTTGAACACTCTGTATCAGCCCTAGGGGTAGTAGCTGCTCCTTTATATAGTCTTCCTATATTCTTGAGAGTTTTACTTCTGACTAGCCAACCCCTCTTTACTTCAGTCTCTGTTATAGGTAATAATTCTTTATATAATCCCAATTCTACCAACGAAAAGTAATAGTGTAAACAGCCAAGTTAACATGCTTAAGGTCCAAGTGGCCCGGTACACTCTGCTTCATGAAGATGTTTGCTTCACTTAATGTCTGGCTCCCTGAGGCCAAAGTCAGCACATTCTTTGGAGATACTCGTGAAATACCTAATACAACCACATATTAATATTTTATAATATATCTTCCCAAACAGAGAAAACACTTTTTTTTTTTTCAGAGAAAAATCTCACTCAATCACCCAGGCTGGAGTGCGGTGGCTCAATCATAGCTCACTGAAGCCTTCAAGCACATGCCACCATACTCAGCTAATTTTTTTTTTTTTTGGAGACAGAGTCTCAATATGTTGTCCAGGCTGCTCTCAAGCTCCTGCCTCAAGCAATCCTCTTGCCTCAGTCTCCCAAAGGGCTAGGATTATAGGCGTGAGCCACTGCACCCAGAAAAGAAACTTAACATTCACTATATTTTCTATACTAATGAACTCACTTTAATTTTTACAGCATTGTCTCCATGAAGAGTACCAAAAACAGTGAACCAAAACAGCCTATGTACATCCTGTGCTTGCCTGAAATATCTAGTGTGCTGCTTAGCCCTGACCCACACAACATCTTCCCATTGAACAGAAATGTTTATAAGTAAGTTTCACATTACTCACCACCAAACCGATTTTTTGTCCAAACAGCAACTATAAATTCTCCAAATCAATCAGGGACCATTAGAATAAAATCTGCAAAAAAAAAAAAAAAAAACTTTTTAAAAAGTATTTATATAATCAAATACATATTGAGTGCCCACAACAAGTAAGAGACCCTGTAGAACAAATATTGTACTAATAAGATGAACACAGTTTCTGCCTTTAGAGAATTGAAAGTCAGGGTGGAAGGCAAGTAAAGATGAAAGGTAAATAAGCAATTTTAATAGAGTATATGGTAAATGGTATGATTAACAATGCACTCTGTAACAGGAGCGGCCTTCAGCCAAGAAGGATGATGAGGGTCAAGAAAGGCTTCTTAAAGGGTATGAAATCTAATCTGAGATCTGCAAGAGGGGAAAAAACAGCAAAAATAAGAGCATGGACAAAGGCTCAGAAGGGAGAGGTGATCATCACCTAAAATATCTGAAGCTGAAGGGTTAACAGTTAAGAGACACAATTAGAGAGATTGATAAAAGCCAGATGGTGAAGTGCCTCATCTACCAGAATCAGGAGTCCTGACCCTGAGAGGACTAGGAAGTCACTGAAGAGCTTTAACAGAAGGTCAAGAGCTCAGATTTGCGCTGGCCACAGTGTGGAGCAGATTGGAGCAGGTGAGACTGTAACAGTCAAACCAAACCATTCCCAAAACAGTTTTGAAAAACTAAAGCAAGACATATGTTAACCACCTGACAAGCTTCTCTTCTACCTGATCAACTCTATGAGGCAGGAAAAGTAGGTATCATGAATCCAATATTACAAGTAGTAGAAAGAGAAGTCGGCTGACTCACTTAAGGTGGCACAGCTAGAAAGTATGTACTAAAAACATCAGCATTTGCATTCCTTGCCTAGTTCCTATGAGAACGCCAAGATGTCTTTTCAGTCTAGTGTGAAGAGGCAAGCATCACTCAGTGCAGAGCTGAGTGAGGTTAGCACTCTTGGTAGTACACTTGTAGGATGATTTCCTCAGCTTACTGCCTTTGCAAAATGATGTGGGAAACCTTTCAGACACTAGAGATGACACTCTCCATACTCCCCCACACTACAGGGAACCAAGGCCACAGAGTGTGAGAAGAGAGAATGAATGGTCAGGATGCCAGTTTCAAAACAGGCTTAAAGTTAACCTACAGTGTGTCCTTAAGAAAGTATTAATATTAATAATTTACTCTCTCTGTACAACTTTGGTCATCACCTAAAACCTCAATACAACAATTGCCAAAGTCCCCACATTCTAAAAAATGTCTAAGATTCTGTAACTATCCCACCTATAGAAAGAATGGTATCCTAGTAACCTTCGCATTATAGCTCCTATGTTTTCAAGGGTGCTAATATAATTTTGTAATACTCAGTAAATACTTAGTGCTGACAACCAGCATCAATGTCCATGGTCAGGAGAAAACGTTCTGAGAAGAGAGACTGAAAATTTGTCCTTGGGCAACAAATAAGAGGAAAAAAACCCATCTAAATCCAGTAGTGGTTACTTGCATTATAAAACTAACTTATAGGCCTGGTGCGATGACTCATGCCTGTAATCCTACAACTCTGGGAGGCTGAGATGGAAGGAGTTTGAGGTCAGGAGTTCGAGACCAGCCTCAGCAAGAAGTGAGACCTCATCTCTACCAAAAATAGAAAAAATTAGCCAGGCATGGTGGCACGGGCCTGTAGTCCCAGCTACCAAGGAGGCTGAGGCAGGAGGATCGCTTGAGCCCACGAGTTGGAGGTTGCAGTGAGCTATGATGACACCACTGCACTCTACCTGGGGCAAAAGAGCGAGACTGTCTCAAAAGAAAAAGAAAAAACTAACTTATAAGTCAACTCAAACGAGATGGTCTACCACCCTCCCCAATGCTCTACACTGGCAGGGGAACAAACTTGTTGGCATAACTTCAACCACTAGGGCAATGCTATAATTCAGATACAAGGTCTCTGTGGGGCTCCACTGATGATATTTAAGACAAAATTCCAATTTTTTTACAAAGAAAAGCTGAAGTAATAATATATGAAAACAAAATAATTGATATGAGAATAAAGTTCAGCAAAGACTGCCAGTATACCAGGGCCACTCACATAGTCTTCAGCGGACACAGCAATCAGATTGGTTGCAAGGACCAAAAGTACTACTACTCCTAGAGGGCTCCAAATGAGCAGAGAGGAGAAGCAAAGTCCTCTGGCTGGTTTTTATGGTTTACTAAGTCAAATGAACAATTACAGAACCAATCATCTGAACATTTTCTAATGAAGGACTTTAGCCTAATTTCAGGTTGTATGAAGACTAGAAAACTTACCTGCTCTATTCAATAGGTATGGCCCTAACTATAGTTTTATACTTAAAAAGATAAAATTCTTAAAGGAGAGTTGGTTTTGAAAAGGAGCTCATGATACCTCATGATACTTTGCTGGTGTTTTCTTATAAACCCTCAGATTCTTCTTCTTTTTTTTTTTTTTTCCTGAGACACAGTCTCACTCTGTTGCTTGGGCTAGAGTGCCATGGCATCAGCCTAGCTCACAGCAACCTCCAACTCCTGGGCTCAAGCAATCCCCCTGCCTCAGCCTCCTCAGTAGCTGAGACTACAGATGTGCACCACCACGCCTGGCTAATTTTTTCTGTTTTTAGTAGAGACAGGGTCTTGCTCTTGCTCAGGCTGGTCTCAAACTCCTGAGCTCAAGGGATCCTCCTGCCTCGGCCTCCCAGAGTGCTAGGATTATAGGTGTGAGCCACCGCACCCAGCCTCAGATTTCTTGATAAAGATTTTTACCATAGAAACTTCATTTACCAAGACATTTTACAAACAGCTCCAAGATGTAGGCTCTCAGCAGCCCATATGGGCCAGTATTTCTATAAGGGCCACAAACAAGCAACAAGATTTGCTCAACAGCACAGATTACATTTTCCCACGTAAAATGATTACCTACCCAAGAGCCCAACTTTCCAGATATTATGCAAGGGTGCGAGGCTGTTTTAAAGGAAAAGAAAAGTTGCCTACACTTAACAGATGAAGAAACTAAAGCACACAGAAGATAAGCAGATGAAAGCCAAAGCAGAAAATGAAGAAAATTGTATCTGGCCCTCCTTGTAATAGGTTCTGAATTTAAAAGTCCATCTAAATTCATGACAAATATAAAATGCCATGTTACTTTTCTTTAAAAGAACTGTTCTTTTAAAAAATAAATAATAAAAAGAGCTTTTTGTTCTAAGGAAAACATAAACATCAAGATCTATTTTGTATAAAAACAGTTACATAGATGTTTAGAGCAGCTTTATTCATAATTGTCAAGACTTGGAAGCAACCAAGATGTCCTCAATAGGCGAATGGATAAACTGTGGTACAGAAAATGAAATATTATTCAGTGCTAAAAATAAACGAGCTATCAAGCTATGAAAAGAAAAGGAGAAACCTTAAATGCATATTACTTATTACTAAATGAAAGCAGTCAATCTAAAAAGGCTACATACTGTATGATTCCAACTATACGTCATTCTGGAAAAGGCAAAACTATGGAGATGGGCCAGATGCAGTGGCTCAACCCTATAATCCCAGCACTTTGGAAGGCCAAGGTGGGAGAATCGCATGAGGCCAGGGGTTCAAGACCCCCCCTGGGCAACACAATGAGACCCCATCTCTACAAAAAAATTTTAAAAATTTAAAAATAGCTGGGCACAGTGTCACGTACCTATAGTCCCCACTACTTGAGAGGGTGAGGCGGGAGGATCGCTTGAGCTAAGGAGTTCAAGGCTGCAACTGAGCTATGATCAAGCCACTGCACTCCAGCCTGGGCAATAGAACCAGACCACCCTGTTTCTTAAAAACAAACTAACAAACAAACAAAAAACTATGGAGATGATAAAAAGATCAGTGGTTGCCAGGGAATAGGAGGGAGGAAAAGATAAATAGGTAGAGCACAGATGATTTTTAGGGCAGTGAAACCATTCTGTATACTATGATGGACACATGTAATCACATGCAACTGCACATTTGTGAGAAGCCAAAAAATGTACAGTAGCAAGAGTGAACCCTAATGTAAACTATGGACTTTAGGTGATAATGACCTGTCAATGTATGTTTATCAATTATAACAAATCTGGTACGAGATGTTGATAGTGAAAGAGGCTATGCATGTGTCAGGGCAGGGGGTGTATGGAACTCTCTGTACCTTCCATTCAACTTTGCTGTGAATCTAAAACTGCTCTAAAAAATAAAACCTATCATACAAAAACAATATTTAATTTTTCTAATTTTTATCTTGGTGGTTATTACATAGGTGCATACCTATGTAAAAAAAATCACCAAGTTTTATGCATTTCATATGAATTTTATACCTCAATAAGAGTCATTCAAAAAGAAAACAAAAATTTAACAGGGCAAACTAATCATTTGACGGGGGGAAAATCTGTGCTTAAACTAACACTGGAAGGCAGAGCCTGTCTATCTTACAAGGCACGGGCATTGTCTGAAAACTAATACTCCCTGGCTGTGTGACCTGAACATCTTAATCTCAGTTTCCTCCTGTGTAAAATGAGTGTACCACTACTTGTCTCATAGGGCTGATAAAACAGAAATTCCTTCTCTCATCCACTTATTTAAAAGAAAAACACACAGACCAGGAACTAAAGATTCCAATCAAGTGAGAAGAATATTACATACTGCTTCTCTTCTAACAGACTATAAAAAATACAGTAAACTATAAGTAAAATATAGACACAAATACTTTACTAAAATGCCTTCAAAAGACACAGTACCTAAAGAATAATCTTACTTCAACCAACTCGTATGTCATTTTCATTCCTCTTAAATCCCCATCCTACCTTATCCAAAAAGTATCATCTTACCAGCTCCATAAGAATCATTTAATTCCTGAAGAGATGTGGGAAGCTTTAAGAGGGCTCTGATAACCAAGTTCTTGGCTACAAAGAAACTAATCACTGAACACCGGCCCAAGAAATCAATGATGAAACAGAATTAAATATTCCAGGCTGAGATACTCATAAATAGGCAACCTGTGGAAATGACCTTTAATAGGAGGGGGAATTTAAGGGATGAATACTCATCACCAAAAGCACTGTCTATGGCTCCCAGAAATTGGTATATAGAACACTTAGCTAGAGCTCTTTGACACAAAAGACTATACAGTCAATTCCCAATACTGATGATAGTTATACTCCATAAAGTCACTGTGTACACTGGATTACAGAATATTGAACCACTGCACCTACATACAATGAGTGGAAATTCCTGTGAGCCTCTGGCCACAATATTTTCATCAACCCATCAATACATAACCTTCTAGATCTGCATGCATATAACGTAAAATCTTTTATGTACGCTTCTGTTTAAAGACACCTTATTGGCCGGGCAAGGTGGCTCTCACCTGTAATGCTAGCACTCTGGGAGGCTGAGGCAGGAGGATTGCTTGAGGTCAGGAGTTTGAGACCAGCCTGAGCACCAGCTACTAAAAATAGAACAAACTAGCTGGGCGTGGTGGTGCACACCTGTAATCCCAGCTACTCAGGAGACTGAAGCAGGAGAATTGCTTGAGCCCAGAAGTTTAACATTGCTGTGAGCTAGGCTGACGCCATGGCACTCTGGCCCAGGCAACAGAGCGAGACTCCGCCTCAAAAAACAAAAAAAAATTAAAAAATAAAGACATCTTATTTAATATATATTACTGATTTATTAACACTGAACTCAGCCAACAGCACTACAACTCATGCCTGAACAAAACTTACCTAACACACCTATTTTCTAAGACACATCATAGCCTTCTTGTGCTTAGAACACTAGACGACACTTCAACACTAAATTTAGGGGGCAGTTTAAGCATCAAAATCAACAAAAAGGCTGGGTGTGGTGGCTCATCCCAGTAATCCTAACACTCTGGTAGGCCAAGGTGGAAGGATTGCTTGAGGTCAGGAGTCTGAGACCAGCCTGGGCAAAACAGCAAGACCCCTGTCTCCAAAAAATTTAAAAAATTAGCCAGGCGTGGTGGCACATACCTATAGTCCCAGCAACTCAGGAAGCTGAGGAGGGAGCATCACTTGAGCCCAGAATTCAAGACCAGCCTGGGCTACACGGTGGGACCCTGTCTCAAAAATATTTTTTGATTTTTAAAAATCAGGAAATTTCACATTAAAATCCAAATTTCTGGTTTTCTTTTAAAAAATCACAGGATCTGGTAACACAACAATTGTCTTAAACTGAGCAATACTGACCCTTTCGATAGGGCCTGTGCTCTCTAGCTCACCCTGGTTCCTACTCCTCACTCCTGCTTCTCTCATTCACTGCCAACTGGCCTCTGAGGTGAATGCACCTTTTACCAACACAGATGTTTACAATATATTGCTGACTACAAAACGGTACAAATCAGGATATACAGCCTAATCCCATTTTTGTAAAAGTTATGACATAGGAAAAGAAGTCTGGTTACACACTAAAACACTAACAGTAAAGTTACACATGAGCCTTTATTTTCATTTCTTCTTGTCTACTCCTGTTTTTTACCAGTGAATATATATTACTTATATACATTTTTAAATAACAGCTTTATTGAGATATGATACATCATACAATTCACCTATTAAAATGTATAATTCAGGCCGGGTGCGGTGGCTCACGCCTGTAATCCTAGCACTCTGGGAGGCCGAGGCGGGCGGATCGTCCTGAGCTCAGGAGTTCGAGACCAGCCTGAGCAAGAGCGAGACCCCGTCTCTACCAAAAATAGAAAGAAATTAATTGGACAGCTAAAAATATATATAGAAAAAATTAGCCGGGCATGGTGGCACATGCCTGTAGTCCCAGCTA
>RJWJ010004701.1:0-36049 GCA_004363605.1 Indri indri | reverse complement strand
CGAGACAGTAGGATTGCTCGAGCCCAGGAGTTTGAGGTTGCTGTGAGCTAGGCTGATGCCACGGCACTCGCCCCAGGCAAGAGAGTGAGACTCTGTCTCAAAAAAAAAAAAAAAATGTATAATTCAATGGTCTTTAGTATATCCACAAGTATGTGCAACCATCACCACAATTTTAGAACATTTTCACTACCTCAAAGTTCCCTGGTGGTCAGGTGGTTAGGATCTGGTGCTCTCACCACCTCAAGAAATCCCATACCCTTTAGCTATCACTTCCCTATCCCCCAACCACCCCCATCCCTAAGCAACCAGTAAACCACTTTCTGTCTCTATAGATTGCCTATTCTGGATATGTCATATAAATGTAGACTTTTGTGCCTAACTTCTTTCATTTAACATGTTTTTGAGGTTTTTCCATGTTGTGGCATGTGTCAGTGCTTCATTCCTTTTTATTGTAGAATAATGTTCCGCTGTATGTATATACCACATTTTATTTATCTATTCATCAGTTGATGGAGATTTGAGTTGCCTCTCTCTTTGGCTATTATAAATAATGCTGCCATAAACATTCATGCACAAGTTTTTGTGTGGACATTTATTTTCATTTATCTTGGGTAGATAACTAGGAGAGGGACTGCTGGGTCATATGGTAACTCTATGTTTAACCACTTAAAGAACTGCCAGGCTGTTTTTCAAAGTGGCCCATTTACATTCCCATTAGTAGTATATGAAGGCTCCAATCTCTCCACATCCCTATCAACATTTGTCATCATCTGGCTTGATTATAGAATAAATTGTTTGATAATTGTTCATTCAATCATAATACACCCAGATTTTTATAAACTTCAAGGTGCTCTTATTCACTGACATCAAATTTTACACTTGAAAAGAATCCAGTTCTAGACCTGCCCTCCTTTTGTACAATTAGGGGACTGGAATACATGAGCAAAACCCACAAATAAAACTTTTATGGAAGAAATCAAAAGCGGATTATTCAGGCACTCAACAAAACAAAGTCCCTAACGAGGATCCAGCACTGAAGTGAACATGTGTTCCCATCAAAACTCACTTGTAATGCCTTCTACATAAATGTAACTTCAAGCCACAGCAGCACACATGAGAGACCTGATCTATTATCTTCCATAAAAGAACCAAGATGTCTTAGGTTATTCTACCCAGAATCCACTGTTCAAATCCTGCTGTGGTAGGAGAAATGAAAATCTATATTTAAAATCAGTGCAGAAGCACAGACCCAGTACCACAAAGACACAAAATGCCTGACTGCTTCCCTGCTCCAAGTCAGAGACAAAAATGCACTGTGCAGCCTTTCCCCAGCTCTGCACATCACTGCTCCTACAGTGTCAGGGAAGCATGGAGAGCAGGGCAGGCAGCAAATACTACCATTTACAGCAGCCCAAGGTGCCAGAGAGACCAAGAATCAACCAAGAAGAGGACCTAAGAATATCGGCACCCAGTGCCATGATGTTCACGTTCACCAAATGTGTTTTCCAAGTCAAAACTGGCATTTTAGCCAGGAAGGGGGATGGGTCACACAGCCCGTTCTGAAATGTGCAATTTCTGTTTTCAGGTCTTAGTTCTGCCCTTTGAGCAAGTTCTGCAACTCCGAGGATGGGCCTGCCTCCATAAGGCACTACAGTCAACATGTACAAGCACTTTAGGCAGAGTAGAGGATAGAAATTCATGGCCACCAAATCCCCATTTCTATTTGCCCAACTCCCTTCCATTCCCTGTTTAATTACAGAAGATGTTTCCAACTCAGACAAATGCAGTACATCTTTATAAATATTTAGTCCTCATCTACTACTTACAGGTGTTGTTTTGTTTTGTTTTTTTTTTTTGGTGGTGGGGGGACAGAGTCTCACTCTGTTGCCCAGGGTAGAGCACCCTGGCGTCAGCCTAGCTCACAGCGACCTCAAACTCCTGGGCTCAAGCAATCCTTCTGCCTCAGCCTCCCGAGTAGCTGGAACCACAGGCATGTACCATCATGCCCAGCTAATTTTTTCTATATATTTTTAGTTGTCCAGCTATTTTCTTTCTATTTTTTTAGTAAAGACAGGGTCTCGCTCTTGCTCAGGCTGGTCTGGAACTCCTGACCTTGAGCGATCCTCCCGCCTCAGCCTCCCAGAGTGCTAGGATTACAGGCATGAGCACCGCGCCTGGCCTGCAAGTGCTTTTAAAACACAAAGAAGTGTAAAATACAGTCCCTGTCAGAAAGGAATGAGGTCCTACCAGAGCAAAAAGGTATTCTTAAAAGAGCAAATACTAGTTTGTTTTTTACTTAAGGGCAATAATGCTACTGCAGTTCAAAGGGTGTGAAGTATATCCCCAGGAGCTGAAATGTTTTAGGGGCATTTTATAAGAAGGTAGGCAGAAACTGAATCGCACTCCAGAGGAAAAAAATAGTGAAACTGAAGGAAAAGAGCAACCCAAATAGGGGCAAAGGTCACTGGATTCAGCAGTGAGAGGATTTGTATAGAGAAATAACATGTATGGAATGTTTAGCAAACCATTTGGTTAGTGGGGATTAGGATAAACTCTGGGGAGGGGAGCTGGAGCCAGCTGGGCAATAAGCGCCCTGAATGCCACATTAGGACATCAGATCTCATCCCATAAGCCTGCAGCAGTTCCTGACTTCAGCGTAGGATCTCCATAGTCTACGAAGTGTGTTAAAAGTGCTGAGTTTACAGGTGAATTATACAAAGACAAAGAAATTAAAGTGGATGGAGGGTTTGCTATTACAACAACAGCCTCATTCATCTGCACTTCAAATGCCCAATGCAGGCCAAGCGAAGTGGCTCATGCCTATAATCCTAGCATTCAGGGAGTCCACTTGCTCAAGGCTTCTTGGGCGTGGCTCCAGGTAAAATCTTTTTAAATTAAAAAAAAAAAAATATCCTAGCACTCTGGGAGGCTGAGGGGGAGGATCGCTTGAGCTCAGGAGTTCGCGACAAGCCTGAGAAAGAGGGAGACATCCATCTCTACTAAAAATAGAAAAATTAGCTGGGTGTCATGGCACACACCTGTAGTCCCAGCTACTCAGGAGGCTGAGGCAGGAGGAAAGTTTGAGACCAGAAGTTTGAGGTTGCAGTGAGCTACAATGATATCACTGCACTGTACCCTGGGTGACAGAGCAAGACTCTGACTCAAAAAAAAAAAAAAAAAAAAAGCCCAACACAGAAGTACTGCTATTATAGTGCTGTAATAACCATGCTGAATCAAGTATCATCCACTACTCACAAATATTCATGAAGTAGTAAAAGCATTAAAGGCAATACAAGTTCTTAGACATTCTGATTTCCTTAGGATAGCAGTTCTAACACAGAATTATACCATGGATGGATTTAATAGGCCCTTGAACTCTGTAAAACTGTATGCAAAAGTCAGTGTTGTGAACTTGGCTAAGGATAGAGTCTCCTACATCTCAAAGAGGTCCAATATCTAAAACAGGATACGAGCCTACCTTAGGGTTATTTTAACAGAAACCAGCAAGAATTTAACCCTGTGGCTGCCTTAACTTTCTAAAAGACTTGTTAAAAGCAAGGGGGGGGCGGGGATGATGATTAAGTTGGGACAATTTTGAGAAGCTCCTAGTATTTTAGTATCTCCCTCCTTTATTTTCAAGAACTGCCCAAGGAACTGATCTTACCAATGTCAAAACTCGTTACAAGATTTTTTAAAAATGGCCTGAGGGAAGGCAATGAAATAAATAACTAAAGACTACTCAACTTCTCTGCCTTCTCCTTAGCACAGCATAATCTCAGGCAAATAGCAACGAGCTGCCAGCCTCCTCTGGTTTTGGCATCTGCTTTCCAAAAGGATCTCCTCCTGACCAAGGAACTACTTCCTTTCAAAATTAAAAATTCAGAAGTGACCAGATCCTAACAGAAGTGCACAAAGTAGTGCTACTTAACTTCTTAGTCATCTCATTCAGGCTTGTTACCACCACATACAAGAAGGCTGTGCAGAGAACCCAAGGGAACACAGGTAAAGAGAACATGTTCTGGAGCAGTCAGAACTCTTCCTAGACCTGCACATTCTGCCCAGGATCTCCAACCCTCCTACCCTCGCAGGAAAGGGGTCTGTCTGTTTTCATTGAGCAAGATACATTTACTACTATTAAAAGTGAATTTAGGTGGGCATAGTGGCTCAATCCTGTAATTCTTGCACTTTGGGAGGCAAGGCAGGAGGATCGCTTGATGCCAGGAATTTGAGACCAGCCTGAGCAAAAGCAAGACTCTGTCTCTACAAAAAAATAGAAAAATTAGCTGGTCATGGTGGTGCACGCCTATAGTCCCAGCTACTTGGGAGGCTGAGGCAGGAGGATTGCTTGAGCCCAGGAGTCTGAGGCTGTAGTGAGCTATGAGGACGCCACTGCATTCTAGCCCAGGTGACAGAGTGAGACTCTGTCTCAAAAAAAAAAAAAAAAAAAAAAGTGAATTTGGTAGTTCAATACCATCCACAACAACAAAAACAAGTCTTATTTCCTTCTCCGATCCTAACACTCCTACATTTCCTTTGTCTCTTGATAAACTGGTGGAATATCTCTTTAGGAGACAAAATTGATCAAGTCATCCCCATAGTATTCACTTTCTCCTAAAGCAAAAAGAATAAGACATTACTGCTCACCAAAAAGTGATGGTCAAGAACCAAAGAAAATACGTTCTAAAATAAAATTCAGGTATTACGGACATTTAACCGGCTCTTCAGGAGGAAGCAAATGGTGAGCTCCGAGGAGCACGTGAGCTTTCGAACCGGTCTCAAGAGTAAGGAGCCAGGCAAAGGGTCTTCGCTCTGCCAGAATTACAGGACCATGACACCGACCTGCCTGGCTTGAGGGGGCTTTGGCCTGCTTCATCTAGCCTTAGTCTCTAGCGGTCTGAAAATCACTCGCACGGGCGACACTGAAGAAAGAGGTAAGCGTATTTCCCACCCAGGAGCAACACAGCCCAGGAGAGCATTAGGCTGGCACCAGACACGCGTCAGCGCTCCAGGTCGGTGGAGCCCGGGGCTTCGGTCACAGAAACTGGTTTCCCGCTACTCTGCCGACCAGCCCTCAGGCACCGGGCTCTCCGACCTCCACCCGGGCTGTCCCCTCGGCTTTGGTGCCAACAGCTGTAAGGCTCGGCGGGCGGAGCGGCCGGTCAGGACGCTCGAGCGATGTTCCAGCGATGCTCGGCCGAAGCCCCAGCCCCACGCGTGCCCATTCCAACCCCGCACCCGCCGTCACCCTTCTCGCAGACGTCAGACCGGTCTTTCGGCCCGGCTCCTGTCAACTCACCGGCCCGGCCTGGGCAGCGGGCGCCCACGGCTCCCCACGGGAGCTGGGCCCCCTGGGCCTCCAGGTTTCGGCCCGCCCCCTGGCAGGCAGCACAGGTGGCTGAGCACCGCAGCAGCGGCCCCTCACCGGCCGCTCGGTCCAGCTCCCGGCGCTGCCCACTGGGTACGGATCAACAACAAGATGGCGGCCAGCCGAGGGGGCGGGGGCCGGGTGTCATAGTAACCAGGATGGTAGAGAACCCGCCCCCCACTGAGGCTATCCCCAATCAACAGCCTCTTCACCCTATGCCCAAGAGAGTGCTTTCCGACGACAGGTCAGTCCTCCTGTCAGTCAGAGCCTGCCTCTCAGCGCCCGTGCCAAACGCCTGGGGCACATGACTGTGACGGCACGAGTTGGCGCATGCGCGCCGTTCTTCGAGTTGCTGGCGGCCGAGTTTTTGCTGGCAACTGCGAGGCTGGATCGTCCTTGGCCTCGCTGCTTGAATGGCTTGGGTGTGTAGCCTGCAGGTTTTTCTCATACACTCGTGCACACTTAAGAAATGTAAGCAGTGTGCTATCTGCTTTTTTTGTCTCCCACCCTGGGAAGGAGAGGGGTGTTGTCCCCTGTTCACTCTGGTGAGGAAACTGAGGCGCAGAGAGGGGAGGCCAAGCCAAGGTCACGCCACCTCTGGAAGTGGAAGGGCTGGGTCTCGCACCTCCTACTGGTTCCAGAGCATAAAGAGCCGCTTCCCAGTGGCTTCCCCAGCTTTGCCTCTCACGAGTCCCGAGGTGCAGCCTTCTGTGCTGCCCCAGCAGCCTCTGGCCCATTGCCCACGCTTGTCTTGCCTGAAGTTCAGTACCCAGCACAAGCCCTGACACACAGCAGGCACTCCCTCTTTTCTGCCCTAGAGCATCTCGTCTTGAGTTCCTATGACAGCATCTTTTGCTTGGACTGACCTGCCTCTCAGGCAGAGTATGAGTCCCAGGAACATGGTCATACCTTGTTCTGCATACAGGATACCAGATGAAGCCATACGTCTTGGGCCTACACCAGATACCCCAACTTGAGCCTTAACCTCTCTGAGCTTTGATTGTCCCATCTGTAAAATGTGGATAAAAGTCACTCTTCTCAGAGATGAAGATGTGATGAGCCCTTACAGCAGGGTAAGTACGTAGGAAAAATCTGCCTATAGCCATTTCCTGTAGCAACCTCTTTCCAGATTGCTGCCCCTAAGGTCTGCTCTAACACTCTCACTTTGGTGGGAGCCCCATAAAGGGTGTTATTCCCACAGAAGACATTTAGCTTCTTCCTGGACCTGGGGTACCATACCTGACTCAGGAAGGGAGGTCCTCCAGTGCTCTGAGAGGGTCCAGGCCCACAGATTTGCCAGAGGGGGAAAGATTGAGATAGCCTGAGAATACCACAGTAAGGGTAGCCTCCACCCAGACAGCAGGTTCTCTTGGAGAGCTGGTGGTAGCCTGCCAGGCTGGGTGTGGGAAGTGGGCCAGCATTGTACCCAGCAAGACCTGCCCTCCTGCAGGTTGCTGTAGGCCACGTGGCTACAGGCCAGCAGCTCAACTTAGCACTGGGAGAGCTGAGGGCAGAGGAAACAGATCAGGAAGAAAAGGCAACACCCCCTCAGATGATTAACAGAAGGGGCTTCTGTTAATCCCTCTAGGACCAGCCATGCCACAGGGTTCTCAAGTCTACACCACCCATCACCCGATTGCTAAAGCTCCAGATCCTTCCCTAGAAAACCTCCACATACAGTTGGCAAACTGCCCCGAAGTTTTGTGGGGCCCTCAAAAAGCATCAGGATCCTCCTCTCTGTAGGAAAAGGAAGCAGGTAGACTCTAAGGGGACAGACTGACTGGAGGCTCCCTCAGTCATCAACAAAGATAACATCCTCTTACTCCTGCTAAGTGTCAATCACTGTCAGAGCATTATTTAATGCCTTCTTAAAAGAAAAATAGAAAATAAAGCTGGGCATGAATCGCTCCTGTGACTAGCCACTGCATTCCAGCCTGGGCAACATAGTGAGATCTGTCTCTAAAGAAAAAAAATTACTTATGCTCTAGAATGTTCTCACAAGGTAGGACATTCTCCAAGTGAGAACAAGGAAGCACAGATCTCAGAGTTTCTCCCACACAAAGGTTATAAGGCTGGGACTTTTCTCTTTGTATTTTTTTTATTATTGAATCAACTTGAAAACACAGTCCATGATCATGTGAAAAAGAAATTCCACACAGAGTGAAGCAGCTGCTTGGCCTTAGAGCCAGCGCCGGGATCCTGTGCGCGTGTTGAATAGGTAGTCTCTGCCTGTACCTGAGCCCAGATGAGCAGGAGAGAGAGGGCGCTGCTGGCCCCAGCAGAACTGCCTCCCTCCCCTAAGGGTAAGGGAAGACATTCCAGGACCCTAGGTGTGATGACCCCTGCTGGGATCCAACTTGTGCCCTCCCTCCCTTCTCAGCAAATTCTCTGAAGTCTGATTCAGATGCCCAGGAAGGCTCCTTGAGTCTCCAAAACTGGACAACGGCTTTCCTAAGGCCAGTGCCAGATCACTCTACCATAATTCACTGGTGACACTAGACTATCTGGGGGCCTCTCCCCTCACCACCAACCCTCCTCCTGCTGCGGGTAGGGACCAGACCAGGTATGAGTCATCTTCTGGCCTCACAGGTGTTTGACAAAGGTTGCCTGAAGGGTGAGTGGGGGTGAGAGCAGAGCCAATTCAGGGAAAAAGTAGATGGACAGTGGATGCCTGGTAGTAGGAGGGATACTGAGTTGGGGTCAGGAGAAGAGGCAATACTGAGATAGGGAGAGGGCCCAGGTAAAGAATAGTTTGGGATGAGGGGGACTCACGGGATTCCTGCGCTCTGCCATCAAAATGCTGCTGAGGGGAAAAATGAGAGGTACAATGAGTTGAACCCTGCCCACACAGGAGCAGATGGAGGCCTGCCCCTGGAGGAGCCAAGAGCGCACCTGCCTCCTCCATCCTGATGGTGCTAGTGTGGTCACTCCCACAGGGGTGGCCATTCACAGGGAAGGGGGCAGGCTTGGCAGGGGCAGGGGAGTACTCTGGAGCAGCCTCACTGGCCACTACTTGGGACAGTGAGTTGACATACCAGGCTTATTATGCTGCTGGGTGCCTGGGACATCTCCATCCTCGGTGCCTCCACAAACCCCTCAATCGGTCCCTCAGTTCCCTGGATGCTGTGCCAAGTGGGAGCAGGAATACAGGATCAGGCTCTGGGCCATAGCCTGAGTTTAAGAGATGGGCACTTAGGCACAGAGATATGCAAACGGAGACTGACCTGTTTAGCAGCAGAGCCTGGGCCGGTTTGCTTGGTTCCTGCAGCAGCTGAGCCAACCTAAAATGCCAGGAGAAGGAACCAAGCATTGAGGGCAGCAGGCCTACTGACTCCAGGAACCAGCACCACTCATCTGTCCCTTTATATTGGAAAAAGTCAATGTGTGTATGCAATACCCACATTGTTATACCCCCGTCCCCTGGGCTCAGTCCCATGCTCCCAAGGATCTCAGCGTCTGTAGGAACAGGGCAGGTTTCCAGTAGAGGGCAGGCATCAGGAATAGGGGTAAATGCTCAAAGCATGACAAACTCAGTGTTTCAAGCCCTGAGCTTATCCACACCCATCCCATTCCAAGACTGGGCTCTGCTAATGATGGAGATTGCTTCCTCCCTGTGTCTCTCTGATTCTAATCTAAAGACCTCATGAAGGAGGGCAGCCTTCCAGAATATCAGTTAGCCTTCAACTTGGGCATTGTCATCGAATCTTGGGTGAAACCACTTATCACAGCTGGGGTCCAAATGTGGGCTGGGGGCAGGCAGGGAGCACAGGGATAGCAACCCTACCCCTGGAGGAGTTTGCAGAGGAGCCAGCCCAGAGCCAAGAGGAGAAGGGCACCAGTAGCTGTCAGCACCACCACAAACCAGGGCTCTGGCTGCCAGAAAGCTTCTGTGTCTGTCACAAGCAGGGGTATCATCGAGTGCACCTGAAATGAAAGCCACAGGCTTACCACTGCCCTGCCAAAATGCCCTGACCACCCAGCCTTCAAACCCCTCCATGGGCTGGGCCACCCCACACCCCAGATTTGCTCTTCTGTATTGCCAGGCTCTTTGCACTCAACAGTTTCCTTTGAAATGCCTTCCCCCATCGTTCCTCCTGAAAAACTGGGTCTCCTCACCCTCCAAGGTCCTCTCTTCCCACCCCCAAGGGCCTGAGGAGCCCTCTCACTGGGGCTCCGTGGGTGCTGGTGGCCACTGTGCTGGCCTTCCAGGGAACTAGATGCACAATGATGGTGGCTGTGGTGCTGAGGTGGGAGATGGAGGGGCCTGCATCAGCCACACAAATCAATAGTTCATAGGTATGGGGCTGCTCTGGCCAGGGGGGCCCCAACGCCAGGTCATTGTGCACCAGGATGGCTCCTTGTAGGCTGAATCGGCTCTGGCTATTCCCTGAAAGCAGAGTGGCAGGAGATGGGGACCATTGATGCCTTGGACTGCCACCCACCCGCAACCTGGAGGCCCCCATCATCCCCACAGCCCCCACCTCCCACGATGTTATAGGAGAAGGCTAGGCGCTGTGGCTCCTGGGGGATCCGGCACGACACCTTGGTCACTTCCATGCTACGGCCCAGAGAAGTGTAGATGGTGAGTTCCTGAAATGAGGGCTCACACTCGGGGGCATAGTCATTCACATCCTGCGGAAAGGCAGCCAGGTTAGGAGGGGTGCAACCCACTCCCCAAACCTCCAGGCCAGCCCCTCAGCTTCCTCCCACCACAGCCAGAGCTGAGGCATCAGGCAACAGGTTCCAAAGCTTTCCACAATGAGACCCTACTCTCCTTCAGCCACCTAATGGAAGAAACTGAGGCACAGAATAGAAAAGCAGAATGCAAGAGAGGAGAAAGGTGATTAATACTTGTTTCAGGCATTTCCAAGGCCTTGGGACTCAATTACCTCAACCTCAATGGTAATCGTACAGGAGCCTGAGCGGTGACAGGTGGGGTCCCAGTCTTGGCCATGGTCAATCAGCATGACAGTGAGCCTGTACAGCCTCCGTTGCTCATAGTCCAAAGGCCCCAGGAGATGAACCTCCCCTAGAGGGAGTGGCCACAGTCTCAGCTTGCAGAGCCAATTCCATCTCCACCTATCCATCCCAGCCCTGGAGTGGAAGTACCGCTGAGACGGTCCACAGCAAAGATGGCAGGCCAACTGGAGGTGTAGTACTCAACGCTGTCATGTGGGTAATCCATATCCGTGCCCACCACAGAGCCTATGGTGTGGGGCTCTGCATCCTCCCGAACCCGGAACATGCGTGGGGCACACGCTGGGGAGAACTCATTGACGGGTGTCACCATTACCAGTACTGGCACTTCAGCTGGGGGCCATTTGGCAGTCAGGGAGCTGGCCTGGGGTGTCTAGCCCTGACCTGGAGGTCTGGGGGAGGGGAACATGGCCCTGCCCTGGGGGTCTGAGGAGGTAGAGGGTCTAGAGGGAGGGCAATAGCCCTCCCCTGCTGGTGGTCTAAGAGAGACACCCTAGGAGACCGAAATGGAGACAACCCTGCCCTACTGGATTCTGATGGAGGAGAGATGACCCTGTCCCGGGGATGGGAATGGGGAGGACAGAACAGCCCTGTCCTCAATGTTCAGGATTGGGTATAGTCACTCACTGGTCATCTGGGGCTGACCACCATCAAGCACCAAGATGGAGGCTGCATACTGGAAGCAGGCTCCAGGAGTGTCACAGTCCAGTGTGGCATTCACCTGTCCAGAGGGGCCAGAGAGTGAGGCCCAGCCAGGGCCTATGAGAGCCTTGAGCCACTGAGGTAGCCACCGGGCTACCTCAGGCCAGGGCATCTAGAGATAGCCTGCCTTGATCCTTTGTTTTCTGGACTGCAAAGCAGGTTGGCTCAACAGCCATACCCCCACCCCCACTCCCACCCCCATGATCTCTGCTGCAGGCCCTTGGACCACCCACCCCTTCCTGCAAACACCCTGCAAATGGGTCTGGGAGCAGGGGCTGGGTACCTCAAGGACTCTGTCATGAAGGCAGAGGCTGTTGGGGTTAGGAGGGCTGTGGAACAACAGCTGGTAGTCGAGGGTGGCTCCAGCAGAGTCCGGATCAGTGCAAGTGAGGGTATGCAGCACAGTGCCCACAGGCACAGTCTCAGGGATTTGAGACCTGGGAGTGGAGGGCAGGGGACAAGGCAGGAGTCTGGCCCATCCGTGAGTTGTGGCTCTCGCTGCAGCAGCCCAGGTGAGGCTCACGTGTACTCACATCAGGAGCGCTGGGAGGCAGCGTGGGGGCCACTGGTTGACCAACTGCACGTTCACCATAAGGTCGAGCTCGGCACTGGCCCATGGCCGGAGCCGCTCAAAGGCCTTCACCTGCAGCCTAGTGACTGCTGTGCCTGGAGTGCGGGCCAACTCCAGTGGAGCGGTGGTCCGGACCACGCCATCTGCTGGACAGGATGGGAGGGTAGGGGATGCAGAGTTTGCCCCGCTCCAAGCTCAGTCCCGCTCCCACCCGCACACCCACCCTCTAGATCCTCTGGCAGAGGAGCCCCCGTTCTCCTCCAAGGCCAGGTCCCAAAACAGAAAGGCAAGGAGGTGGTACAGGGCACCTCTGGACCAGCCACAGAGGCATCTAGGCTTCTGGTACCCTGCCGTCCCCCTACACCCCTCACCCTGTCCGATGGAGAAGAATGGGCTGGGCACTGGGGAGAAGATTTCATAGCGCAAGTCAAAGCCCCGGGCGTGGACCTGAACCACCTCGCTCCCAGGGACCAGGTTCTCGGGAATGGTGATATTCTGGGCCTGCTCCCTGGACCAAAAAGGGGGTACTGGCTACTGTCTGCTCCTGCTTTCCCCACTGGAGTCCACAGGGTCCTTCCCTGGGGCTCCCCTCCTACAGGAGCTAGGATGATGCTCCAGCAGCCAGCACCCTGATTCCCTTGGGATAGGCCCTGCCTCCCCAGCTGTGCCTTACAGGAAGGAGACCTGGCTAGAGGGAGCAGGCAAAACCTTCACCAGCACCATCCCCTGACAGCTTCGGCCTTGTCCAAAGGACACTGAGATCTGCAGCTGGAAGACCTGCGATGCACACAGAACAGAGAGGGAACTGCAGTGTGTCTACCTCTTCGTGCCCAGTCCTGCCCTCAAATGGGTAGCCTCCCTCAGGACCTCTACAAGGAGCCCCAACATTCACTCTTCCCTGTGATCTGTCACTCTGCTAACACTCTATACTTTGGGCCACAAATTCTTCTATTAGGATGCAAACAGCCCAAGAAAGAATGATATCTGAGTCATTCACGATGTGAATTATCACCTTGGAGTTACTAAGAGCCAGTCACTGAGAGGTGGAAATTTTAAACAGGGAACTTCTCTAACCTCCTCCAGACTGCACTGCCCATTGTATCCAGAACCTTTTCTTAATGTGTGATTGCCCTAAACACTCTCCTTCCTATTAGCGGGACTGGGAGCTCTCAGAGCCAGGGACTCCTCTTTCTGGAACTCCAGAACCTAGCACAGAATCAGGCCAAGGTGGGAGGAGAGCCAGCATGGTGCAGCAGGTGCAGGACTGGGAGAGGCAGCATTAGTCAAGGAGGCCAAGAACAAACAAATTTCCAGAAGGTAGTGGCTCTCCCCAATCCATGGATATCCCCAGGTCCCAGGTCATGCTCACCTTTTCAGCTTGGCCTTTGAGGCCCTGGGATGGTGCCTGCAGCCAACCTTGCTCATTGATGGAGAAAGGTCCAGGGAAGTATGGAGGGTCCTGGACACTGATAATGCTCATCTGAGAGAACAGAGATGCTGGTGACCCCATCCAGCCCCCAGTTCCCTGAGCACCCCTGTCAACATCCTCAACAACCCAGCAGGCACCTGCCCACACCCAATTCTCCCATGTCCCACCACTGACCCTTACTCCAGCCTGGGCTCCCTGACCTCCTCCCTGAGCCCTGGCTCTGATCCTCAATCCTTTCTGCTTTTAAACCAATTACTATGTTTTTTAGCTACATTTTTTTTTATTACAAAAGTAATACAGAATTGTCATGGAGAACTCAGAATACATTGGAGAACTTGAAAGAAGAACTCAGCCCCTGAGGTGTCCCTATGGGAACAGCCATGGTCACTGTGGGGTGAACAGCCCTCAGCAGCTGTCTCCAAGAACCCACATCATGCAGAGGCTCAGCTGTGCCTCTGCAGCAGAGTCCCTCTGCAGGCTGTGCCTGGCCAGGCAGGGACTGTTTACTCTCCCTATGCCCCCTGCCCTCATCCTGTCACCCACTATCCCACGTGCTGGGCTTACCTGGGCTCCCTGGGATTCTAGGCCTGGGAGCAGGAGAGTGTACAGCCGGGCCCCAGGTGTGACTGTCTCCAGCACCTGAATCATTTCCCCAGCTGGCCAGAGAGGAGGTCAGGGAGGATCTGTTCAGTCCTTGCCTACCCACACCCTGCCTCCTGACCCTGACCTCACCTGGGCTGGTGAATTGACCAGCACACTGGATATGGTCAGGGTCCCGCTGCACATCCACGAAGAGTGGTCCCTCCATCACGTGGCTGCCACATGTGAACCGAAGCTGCAGCTCATAGTGGTTCACCATCAGGGCATCCAGCCGAGCAGAGCTGCTCAAGGTCACCTGTGGTGGGTGGGCAGTGCCATGTGGGGCTTTGGGAACTTTGGGTCTGCCCTTGGGCCCCACAGTCCCCAGCTGTATCCATGGCCCTACCTTGCCCACATAGATCCCTTGCCACCTGGCCAAGCTGGGTCGGTTGAAGAAGGTGGTGGCTGGCTGCACATCGAGCAACTCCAGGGTGGGCATGTGGGAGGAGCAGTTGAAGGAGAAAGACTGAAGGACGGTGCCAGGGCCTTGGCTCTCAGAGACATTTATAAACCAGGGCAGGCTGTGGAGGTCTGCGAGGAGCAGGCAATCAAGTTGGAGGCCCCCCATGCTCATGGAACCACACGTACCAGCATAGTCCTGCCCTTCTACCACAGGGCCTGGCCACATCTTGAGGCCAAGCAGCCATGACCTTTCCTTGTCCCCCACATCCAACATTTCACAGACAGGGAGTGAGAACTTGGTCAAGGAAGCACCCAAGATAAGGAATGATGGTTGGGGACCCTTATGCTTTCCTTCCTCTCCCCCATGCCGTCCATGGTAGCTTATCTGAGAAGGGTCAGGACTCCAAGGGAAAACTGGGGCTGTCCCACCCACCAGCTCCTCACCAGAGACAACCAGAGCAAAAAGGAGCACCAGGAGCCTGAGCAGCACCATGGTGGCCCGAGGATTCAGACAGCAGAGGAGGCTTCAGGAAGCCAGGCTGTTTGTCAGGCCCAACCCGTTGCTAAGTCAGTTGCTCAAACACAGCTGGGCAGGCGGGACTCCTGGGCCTTCCAGATTCTAGCCCCACCCATCCCTGGTGACTGAGCTCTAGACCCCTGGCAGGCTTCCAGAGGCTTGAAAAATCCCATTTTCCACTGTCCCCAATGAATACCCCTATTCATTACCACAACCCTAAGGGGATGTGAGGGGAGAAGGATCAAGGTTCAGTTGGGGAAACTGGTCGTGCAATCCTTAGAGATAGAGTAAGCACAGCACCCAGGAAAACTGGGCCCAGGACCTGCTACCTCACAGTCTGAACTCCAGCTGCCCTGCTTCCCCCCTACTAGAACATTATCTTCCTACAAAATATGAGCCCAACCCTCAACAAAATATCTCAAAAGTTGTCTACATCCCACAAGCAAAAGGAATCCTTTGTGATAGAAATAAAATAGTGGTAAACTTTGTGGATATCAACTGGAGGGGGCACAAAGTGGCTTCTTAGAGTGGCTGAGGATGTTTTATATCTTGATCTGGGTGGCAGGTGCCTAAGTGTCTACAGATTTTAACATTTATTGAGCTGTACCTTTGAGACTTGTCCATTTATTTATTTATGTCAATTTTTTAAAAAGTTCTCCTCATTTGCTCTTTCTAGTTCTTCGCTTCTCATTCTCTTCTCTACCCACTCTAGTCAGGCTTGTTCCTCTCTATACAAAACTGCCCTTGTCAGGGTCCTCAGTGACCTGCACATTGCAGAATCCAGTGATTTGTTCTCCACCCTCACCTCCTCGCCAGTGCAGCAGTTGATGCTTGTTCCACTTGGCTCCCAAGTCCCCACACTCTCTCAGGTTTCTCCCATCTCTGTGGCTCCTCCTTCCCAGCTCCTTTGCTCGTTCTGTTTCGTCACCTCTACCTCCACCCACTGGAATGTTCCAGGGGACAGTCCTGACTACTGTCCCCCTCTATCTGTACTCATCTCCCCCATCTCATCCATGGCCTTAAATACTGCCCATTCGCTTTGCCTCCCAGATCCACAGCTCCGCTGCTGATCTCTCTCCTGAACTCCAGAGTCATGCACCTAGCAGCTGGCCCTGCTTCTCCTCTGGGATGTCTAGCAGGCATCTCAAAGGTCACCTGTCTACAAATGATCGTTTTATTTTCTTCCCCAAACCCACTCTTTTCCAGTCTTTCCCAGTTCAATTCATGGCAATTCCATACAACCGGTCATTTGCTCAGGATGGAAATGTAGGAGTCATGCTCGATGCCCTTTGATGCCCCTCTTTCCCTATTTGCTGCATCTACCCAGCTGAGGCCCTGCCCTCCCTTGTCTGGATGAGGACAGGAGTCTGCAATCCTCCTGCCTCAGCCTCCCAAGTAGCTGGGACTATAGGTGTGGGTCACCACACCTGGATCATTTTTCTATTTTTTCCAGAGACAGGGTCTCATTCTTGCTCAGGCTGGTCTTGAACTCCTGGCCTCAAGCGATCCTCCCACCTCAGCCTCCTCAGTCACTGGGATTACAGGCATGAATCACCACACCTGGAAGGACCCTCCACTCTTATTATACAGTGTCCTTCTCCCAAAGTAGCCGAAATTATCTAAACAAAGGCCAGCCCACTTCACTCCCTGCTCAAAGGCCCCCATTGCTTCTCATGGCACCAAGAACAAACCCCATATTCCTTTCTAGCGTTGCTAGAGCCTAGTTTTGCTGACCTCTACACTCCCTCCACCGCCACCAATCACAGCTGCCTGGGCCTTCTTTGAGTTTGGTCCTATTCAACTCCTGTCCCTCAGGGTCTTTACACGGGCTGATTTCTCCACCTAGGTCGATCTTCTTGACCTCCCCATGATGGCTTATCCAGACTGCATCCTGGTGTCACATCCTCTGAGACTCCCCTCCCCGAGGGTAGCCCATCGCCCTCATTCCCCGGTATTTTCCTGTCGGCTGAGATGTCTCTTCTGTCTTCAGTCACATTGTACCCTTGAGCCTAGCCTGAGATCATAGAGCGGCCTCCGGAGACAGGCTCTGACCATTCCAGCCGGAGAGCGTTGCCTTCCCTCAACCCCGCAGCGATCCTCAGTCTGCATGTGGTACCAGGCAGGGGAGAAGCGGTGGCTCGTCACCGCTGGGCTCGCGGCTAGCCAAGCGCTCTCCGCTAGAGGGCGGTCCCGCCTAGCTCTGCGGGGACTCGGGCCGGGAGGGCGTGGGCTGGGCCTCGACTGAGGCCCCTCCCCTGCGCTGCCGCAAGGTCCCGCGCTCTTTGAATTCTCAGACGGGCCTAATCCCACTCCCACCACTTCCATGGATTGTCGAGGCCAACCTCAAGAACGGGTTCAGTGGGTCAGGCCCCGAGTTGGCCACGTCATCTCTGGGTCGGACAATCCGGGGCGCTCTGCCCACATGCGGGCGCAGCACCGGGTCCCGGTGGTAGGGACCGCTATTCTATTGCAAGTGGGGAAGATAAAGCTAACGCAGGGAAGCGACCTGCCTTGCGTCACGCAGCAGTGCAGGATCAGCTCAACCGCCCAGGCGTCGAGGGTCGGAGGCCAGACCCTGTCTGGCTTTCAGCCGCAGTCCCGCCCCTCCCCGCAGGAGCAGCTGTGGAGTGGGGAGGGTACGCCCTGGTTACTCACGCAGCGAGCCCGGGGGGCGGGGCCATTTCAGCCTCGCCCCGCCCCCACTGGCTGCGGCGCCGGGGGCGGGGCGCGGCTGCCAGATGTTGGGGCGGCGGCGGCGGCAGCTACGGAGAGCGAGGAGCCACGGAGCAAGGCTGGGAGTGAGGGCGCTGCTGGCCGGCCCGCCCGGCCCTCTGCACCGCTCCCTCCCGAGTTCCAGCAGGAACGGGCAGGCCTGGTGGGGGCTCCAGCACGGACATGCACAGCGCTCGGCTTGACAGCTTCCTCAGCCAGCTCCGCTGGGAACTGGTGAGGCTTGGGAGAGGGTGTGGTTCGTGAGGACGCGTGTGGGGTGCCAGGCTGCCGCCCGTCCGGAACAACGAACGGGTGCGGGGTCGTCCCAGTGCGCCCCTCGGAGACGAGAAGGGGGCAGGGTGGAGCGGCGCAGATAGCCCAGATGGCCCGCGTCGGGTTTCGGATGGTTGGGAGCTGCGCTGGGCATCGGGTAACAGCTACCCAGCTGGCTGTGCTGATGGGACGGAGCGGGAGGAGGGTGGAAGTGGTGGGGACTTCTTTTAGGGCGGGGCATGGGGCGGCAAGGGACTAAAGAGGTGCTGGTGTTGCTGTGAACGCCCCCTACCCGCAGGCTGGCCCGTACTTTCTTCCTCTCTGCCCCTCACCTAGCAAGCATTCTGTCTTTTTCCGAAAGACGCTTTGGGATTTGGGGAGCCGAATATCCCAAGAGACATGGGATGCCCCTCTACCCCTGGGCAGGACCTACTTCCCCATTCAAGTCCACAACCCTGCCCGCCCTGGTGGCGGGTGCCGACTTGCCCGGCCCTGCGTGCTGCAGCCTGCCGGACTGCCACCACCAGGTCGACGGATGAGAGCCACACGTGTGCCAGCGCCCCCAAGCTGGCCCTGTGCTCACTAGCAGCCTTGCTGCCCAGGCCAGTAGGCCTATCAAGCCCTCCTGGACCCTCTGTTCTCAGGGCTGGCCTGGCCAGGCAGGCAGAAGTGACAAGCGATACCTGTCCAACTTCTGCCCTCTCTTCCCCTCAGCTGTGTGGCCGGGACACAGGCTCACCCCCGATGCCTGGCCCCCTGAAGCCAGCCCCCAAAACTGGCCCAGGTGTGCAGCCCAGCCACCAGCTCAGGGCCTCAGATGCCTTGGAAGAGGACTCTGTCTGCTGTGTGGAAGAGGAGGAAGAGGAGGAGGATGAGGAGGAAGCAGTGGTGACAGAAGACAGGGGTGCAGCCTTAGGCGGCCCCAGGGAATATGCCCTGGACTGGGACTCTGGCTTCTCTGAGGTATCAGGCAGTACATGGCGAGAGGAAGAGCTGCCTGTACCCCAGTGCCCAGCACCCCCAGCAAGGCCCCCTCATAGCCAGCGCCTCTCATTCAGTGGCCTCCCCCTGCCCAGCAGGGCCCCTGTAGCCAGCGCACCACCTGCCCGCCGTCCACGGCCCAAGTCCACCCCAGATGCCTGCCTGGAGCATTGGCAGGGACTAGAAGCAGAGGACTGGACAGCGGCCTTACTGAATAGGGGTCGCAGTCGCCAGCCCCTGGTGCTGGGGGACAACTGCTTTGCTGACTTGGTGCACAACTGGATGGAGCTGCCCGAGACAGCCAGTGAAGGGGGTGATGGAGGTGGGCACCGTGCCCGTGCTCGGCCCCCCCAGTTCCTGCTTGGCCTCTCAGAGCAGCTTCGGCGCCGGCTGGCCAGGGCTCGGCGGGCAGCTATGGCAGGAAAGCGGCTATCATGCCCACCTCGCCCCGAACCTGAGCTGCCTGGGGACGTCTCACGTTTTGCAGCCCTCATGAGCTGCCGCAGCCGCCAACCCATCATCTTCAATGATGTCAGCTACCTCTGACCCTGCCCTCCATCCTGGGACAATAAAGGCCTTTTTTTTAGACTATCCTAGCGCCTTACCTCTGAGGCTGCAGGAGGCAGCCTCAGCCCTGGGAAGCCCAGCCAAGCCAGGCAAATCTTCTAAAGAGCTTTTTCTCTCCCTGCGAGGGTCCCTGTTATTCCCATGTCACACCCATGTGCATTACTACCCAGTGTTCTATCATCCATCCTCTCCATTATGCTTTCCTTCAATAAGCATTTATTGAGTGTCTACTGTGGGCTCAAGATGTAGGACTTGGGACGTAGGGCTCACAGGTGATGGGGCGGCTGCCTTGTCACAGCTCATAGTGCAGAGGTGGGAAGGCAGTGTCCTCCTTCTCACCCTCGCAGCTCAGCTCCAGGACCAGCACCCGCAGCCCAGGCTCAGGCACACGGCCTGTCACCTGCGTAACCAGTTCTGTCACCCTGGTGGGGGGCGGGCGCGGTTTAGGGGAGATCGGGTAGGTGAGCAGTGGCAGGCAGAGAGCAGCCTGGCATGGACCAGCGGCACTGGCAGCCATCAGGAGCCCAAGCCAAGAGCAGGAGCAGCTCAAGACAGGAAACATCTGAAACTATTTTAGGAGCAGCTGGCGGGGCAAGCAGGAGGCAGGAAGCCATGGGTCCCCTGGGACTGGGCTGTGAAAGGGGGGCTGTGCAGTGTGGGGGGGAGCCAGCCGGGCTGGCCAAGCAAGCAGCTCCTGAAGGCCCCTACTCAGGTTGTCAGCCCTCTCGCCCCACCCCCAGCCCATTTGCTGGCTCCATTTGGTGAAAGAATGCTTCAGGAAGGTGTGAGGGGCCCAGAGTGGGATTGGGAAGACAAAAGGCTCTGTGTCCCCCATTCCTAATCTCCAGGGACATGTGGGGCCTGGCTAAAGCCAGGTGTGGGCTCACCTGAGGGGCAGGTACTGAGCCTGCTTTTCAGGTGACCATCCTGTTGAGTAGAGCAGGGCTGGGCCATGCAGCAGCATCCTTACCCTTAGCCCATGTTGCTCCTAGAGACAGACAGGTCAGATGTCAGCTGGGCCAGGCTGGGCTGAGACTGGGGACAAGGGAGGGACAGGGCACACCTGGAGATGGGCCAGCAGCGACTCCAGTGTCCTCTCAGGCTGCCCAGCGGGAACCTTCAGACGGTCCCAACAGGTCCACTTCAGGTGATGGAACTGGGGGGTGGGGGATAGGAAGGAGTGAGTGACTTCTTATGCACACCCCAACCCCATCCCAGTTACTAGTAGCCTTTCCTAGGGGAAGAGCTGGACTAGAGGCAGGAAACAGGAGCGAGGAGGTGGGGGGTGGAGGGTGGGATCTGGGCCCAGAGTCTCAGCCCCCTCCCCGCCCATGCTGGGGCCAGCACAGGAAATGGGGCTATGGGGCCCCACACAGGGAAACAGACGATCCATCAAACAGGCCAGTTGTGTTGGGGGGAGGATGAGGGGGTGGTGCTTCCTGAGGAAGCCAGAGCAGGGCCCTTGCAGTCTCTGATAAAACTGCTTGTTCCTCAGATACAGGCTGGGAGCTGGGGGCCACATCCTATCCCCCCATCCTGTACCACCAAGGGCCTTGGACTACTCATGGAGATACAGGGGCAAACGGCACAGTGACCACTGGAGCCCTACTGGCCCAGAGACCCCAGCAGGGTCACAGTCCATAAAGGCCTCCTCTTCCTAACCCCTCTTTCCTTCCCTATTTCAAAAGTCTTGGGGTTCTGGTGCCTAGAGCTGAGGACAGAAGAGTGACTGTCAGGCATCCAGAGGCCAGGACAGGGGGGCCCTACCAGTCCCTTAGAAAACACACTGGGGTCAAGCTGGAACTAGGCTAGAGGCAAGATGGGGGCTCCTTCCCCTCCCCTTCCACTCTCTGGACAAAGGCAGACTGTGTGCTCGTTAGAGGTGGGGTGTCTCACAAAGGGGCTCTGTGTGTTATGTCTGGAGGGAACCCAGGGCTGCTCAGCAAAAGCCCAGTGCTGGCCCATGACCTCTGCCTTCTCCCTGGTGAGAGCATTCCCTCCATCCCCTCTCCTATGCCCCAAGGAAATGCCAACTATTGCAGAGCTTGGGCACACAGCTGGAGGCATTCACAGCCCTGCACTCACAGGAACACACATGCACACAAGCCGAGGAACACAGTCATGTGAACCCACATGCACATCCATGCATACTGACATTGAGGAAGAGCCCTGCATCTGGCATACAGATGTGCAAGCTTGCTGCCTCCATGCCCACACACCACGGATACCCAGAACCCAGTGCACTCACACCTGTGACATGAATGCATAGACCCCCCCCCCCCACAGGGTTGCAGACCTCGCATCCCTGGTAACAAGCCTAGTGCCCTTTAACTCAGCTAGGAAGGGGCAGGCCAGGGCCCCCATGCCATGCAGGGGGATGTGAGACTTTTTCTAGGGCTGGGGCCCTAGTCCCCTCTCTTACCACCTCCCTTCAGGGGTACTACTGGGAAGGAGGGGGCTTTGGGGGATGTCTGGCTCCACTAATGAGTTAAAGAGGCAGCTCCTCCAGACCCTGGGCTGTGAAAGGTTGGGGGGTGGGGATGGCTGATGGCTGCTTCCTGTGTCTGACAGGTCCCAGCCTGGCTTCATGGCAGGAAGGGGGCTGGAAAGAGTCTTGAGGACTCCTGCATAGTTGGGGTCCTGGTGAGAGCCCACAGCTAGAGTGGAACCTATGTGGGTAGGCGCAGGGGAAACCCAGGCCTAGTGGGAGTAGGGGTGGGGTATCAAGGACTCACTGTCTGGGTGGCTGGGGCTGAAGGCACCCAGCGGCTGAAGTAGTTTCCAGCCAGATGCAGATAGCTGTGGCGAAAGGCACCAAGGGGCCGTGGCTTCCCCACCACCTTATACAGCTCCAGGCCCACCAGGCCTGCCACGGCTGCTGTAGTGGTGGCAATGGCTGGGATAATCTGGCCCACGATTCGCTTGCACTGCCAAGGACAGGAGTTTTGGTCTGGGCCCAAGGTCTAGGGCAAGGGTTTGGCCCCCACCTCTAGACCTGAGCCCCAAGGTACAGGGTTACCTGGGCACGACTGACTGGTAGGATCCCATAGTTCTGAGACCGTAGGCTAGCCGCTGCTGTCACAAAGTCCACATGGAAGTTGCTGTCATCATCCTGTGAGGCTCAAGTCACAGTAGTGTTAACACTGCAGTAGTGTCCCTCGCCATGGCCAACTGTGTGCCACCGTACAGGCCTTCCCACAATTCTGTGAGATGGGTGCTCATCATCTGCCCATTTATCAGATAATGAAGCTGAAGTTCGGGGAAGGTGAGCTACTTCCAGGTCCCCGATGGAGAACTTGGGCCAAAGAGCTCCAAAGCTACCCTCTAAGCTCCTGACCTTCCCCCACAACCTCCCCAGCCCAACTCCTCACCCCCACTTGGGCTCCCACCTTCTCAAACATCAGAGGCTTCAGGGGAGAGCCCACACTCCAGACTTCCAGGACATCGCCCAGTTTCTTCAACTGCTCAGGGCCTGTCAGGCGAGAAGGGGCATTGGGCAGTCCTTGGCCCCTGTCCCCTCCTGCACTCTTCCTGGAGCCTAGTACCTTTTCTTGGTTTCTGCCAAGCCTATCACTTACTACTTCTTTTTTTTTTTTGAGACACAATCTTGCTCTGTTGCCCCAGCTAGAGTGAAGTGGTGTTATCATAGCTCAATGCAATCTCAAAGTCCTAGGCTCAAGCAATCCTCCTGCCTCAGCCTCCCAAGTTGCTGGGACTATAGGCATATGCCACCACGCCCAGCTAATTTTTTTCTATTTTTAGTAGAGACGGGGTCTCACTCTTGCTCAGGCTGGTCTTGAACTCCTGACCTCAAGAGATCCTCCCACCTCGGCTTTCTGGAGTGCTAGGATTACAGGTGTGAGCCACCACGCCTAGCCCACTTACTACTCCTTAATCAAATCAAGAAGCCCCCTTAATTAATGCTTCAATCTCCTCCCTAGCACTCTCAACCTTCACCCGTGTGTGAGTGTGTGTGTGCACACGCACATGCGTGCACACTGGTGTCACTTTGTCCTCATCTAGGGGCCGTAGCTCGGTACTCCCCAGGGCCCAGCGGATTTTATTTATTTATTTATTTTGCTGAGAATCTGCTAAGGGAACTGAGATGTGGGGTAGGCAGGAGGGAAAAGGCCTGCTGAGGGGCCAGAGGATGGGTCTAAACCTAGAGAGAAGCAAGGTCAGAGGGACTGAGAGATAGTGGATTGGCTGTAGGTCCCCCAGACACTATCTTCCCTCTGCAGCACAGGCTGCGGATAGCACAGGCTTCGGCCTTTGAGTGGCAGCATGGGGGACTAGAGCCAGGGGTCTCACCAGTCTCAGCAGAAGCCAAATCTAGCTGTAGGTTACCAGCGAAGATGTGGGCCAGATGCTGGGGGTCAGGCTGCAGCAGCAGCTCCAGCAGCCCCTTGAGTGTAGTCTGGTCCTGTGAGCCAGGCAGCCCATGCATCTGGGCGTACAGGTTGGCAGCCGCCAGCACATAAAGGACGTGTGTATCCTGCAGCCAGACCAAGAGCAGGAGCAGATGCATGATGCAAGTAAGCATGGACGGGTGCATGGGGTGGGGGCGGCTGCCCGTCTGTCAATCTGTTTGAGTGCCTGCCTCTGCCTCACATGTGGACACCCACATGTGGAGAAGCATGGCTCTCTCTCAGCATCTGCGGATCTCTGCAGAATGCAGAGGTGCCTAGTGCTGCTCTGAGGGACCCCTTCTCCATCTTGGCGCTCCCTAGGTAATGCCACTCACTTGGCTGGTGTCAAACTCCAGGGGCTGGGGACACTGTTTGGGACCCAACCAGAAGGGAGTTCCATCCTCAAGCACCTAGGGAAATAGACTGCTGGGCTCAGCCTGGTGCTCCTGAGCCCTCAGCCTCCCAACCCCGAGCCACCCACTTTATCAGGTGGGAAGCGCCTCAGCAGCTGTTTGATGCCATGGTGGAAGCATAGTTGCCAGTGGCCAAGGGCCCACACCACGCAGTCTTGCCAGCTCTGTGGACGCACTCTCAGGACCCCCAGCACTGGCTGCAGTAAGGTCAGTGTCTGTGGCCCATCCATGTCTGCCAGGGAAGCGGGTGTCCTGCAGAGAGATGAGGAAGTTTGAGACTATGCCCCGCAGAGTCTCGTCCTTAGAGCCCTGGACTCCCATCTACCTCTTTTGGTGGCCTTACTGTTGGTAGTGGTTGATGATCTCCGCGGACAGTCGGAAGAGCCCCTCAAACTCATCCCGAGCCCACTGTGGAGGAGGGAGGAACGATGAGATGTCAGGTGGGGAACAGGTCTGCAGCTGAGGGCTGAGCTATGTGGGGTGGGGGTCTTCAGGGTGCTTCCCACCTGCAGGGTATGCTCAACTGTGCTGGGGAAGTGCCGCATGGTACAGACAGGATAGGGGGCATCCTCAGAAGCTGCAGCTGAGGCAGGGGCTCTGTAGGCCTCAGTCACATGTGGCATGAACACTGAAGCACTGCCCCTGGTGCCCTGCGTGCCTGCCTCCAGCAGTGGCTTCAGATAGTGGGTGCAGCGAGCAGCTACATAGCGTCCTGGCAAGGGGGCAGAGGGTCAGAAGTGGAGCTGGCGCAGCCTTGGGCAAGGGGCTGAGCTCCAAAATCGAGCACTCACGAGCCTGGAAACTGTCTAGGGCAGCAGCCACGCCATCCATCTGGGAGAAGAAGTTGTCCCCATAGATGTGCTCTGTAGTGGGATCCAATGGGTAGGTGAGTGGAGTTACCTTTAAGTCTGGGTTCAGAACCTGAGCAGCCACTGCAGCCACCTCTGCCTTGGGCCTCTAGGAAGAAGGCAGGAATATGTTGGGAGGGGAGCTATGTGGGAGGACAGTCTGGGACACAAGGGTGTGGGGAGGGGATGTCACTCACACCAGTGTCCTGGGGCCTGAAGAGGAACTGACGGCTGAGATTGGAGCGCTCTACATGGTCCATGTCAGCAACAGTCAAGCCCCCGCTGCCCCCGGCCCCAAGGCCCATTAGGGCAAAGCCTTTAAGCAGTTCACAGCCAATGGCACCAGCACCCACCTGCTGGCAGTAGCAGCCTTAGTCAGAGGGCCTGGCCCAGCCCTCCCAAAGGCACCCCCAACCTCATCCCACAGCTCACCAGAAGGTAGTGCTGGCAGCTCAGTTTCTCCTGAAGACTAGCCCCAAACACTGCAATTTGCCCATCGTAGCGGCAGCCTCTCTAGGGGACACAGACAGGTGTCAGTGATGACTACTGGCCTGCATCTCCTTCTTACGCTGAGTTTTATGCATCAGGACCTTGGGACCTTCCTCATGTTTTTCCCCTAGCCCTGATTTTGGACAAGGCTCCCAAAACTCTCACCGGGGTGCAGTCCTCAGGATTGTGAAGGAGCTCCCCATCTTCCGGAAGACAATCGAGGGCATCAAAGTACAGCCACTGGTCCAGGGGCATGAACTTCCTGGAGATTGCCTGGGGGTGGCATTTCAGGCTGGGGATTCCTGCCACTTCCTAACCCTCTCAGACCCCGACTGGAGGTTGCACCCAGGTTGGTGAAGCCTCCAGGGTGGCTGTCTGTGGCTGAGTGCCCTCTAGCCCATACACGGACTTCCATTCGTCCCCCACCCCTGCCTTATGCCTGTACCCACCTTCAACACTTCCTGGGCAGCCACTGCACCCAGCATAGCCGCCATGGGGCTCAAGACACCAGCACTACTCAGAGCAACTGTCCGCACTAGGACCTCATCCAGCGGCTCATCCTCTGTCCCCTTCATTGGTTCCAGGTCCCGGGCCAGCCCTACCACTGTCTCTGCATCAACCTGTGGGGTGGGATTCTGTGGGCATAGTAGCCCCAGCCTGACCTCCAACCCCCACTCCAATCCTTCAGGCAGCTGTCCATCCTGTTCCACAGAAGAGGAAGCAGAGGCCTGAGTGGGAAGGCCTGGCCCTGTTGCCAGCCTATGCCACACCGGAGGATGCCCAGCCCCAGATAGCAGCCCTGAGGCTTTGCCAACCTGGGTGCAGCTTCCAGCCCTCATATGAGGGGTTAGGATGTAGTATGGGTCCCCATGATGTGTGCCTGGCTCTTCCATGGAACCAGCCTCTAGTCTAGAGATAGTGTTTTTCATCTCCTTTTTATGAGTGGGGAAACTGCCTCTGGGATTCCAACTTGGATCTGGAATGGTCATTGTTGCCTTCTGGCAAGTGAAACCTCAATAAGACAGAGGCTGGGGTGGGGGCGACCGGGCCACTCACAACATCCCAGGGCTGGGGTAGCCGGCCATTGAGGTGCTGGAACTTGTGCAGTGCACGGAAAGCCTGGTGCAGGCAGTAGGCACGGGAGACTTCCTGGGGACTCTGGGCCACCACTCGTGGCTGGAGCAGGGATATGTCCAGGGGCTCCTGCAGGGGGACCTGGCTCAGCATCAGGTCCAGAACACTGCAGGCCCCTCGGGGTGTCCAAGCTCCCCCACCTCAGATGCACTTGCACTCACATGTCTCACAGTCCTGGGTCTCTTGACTTCAGTGATAGCCCCACCACGCAAGTACGGAGAGAATGTTGTTGTGTCCCCAATCTCCAGGGACCCATCCTCTGAGGGAGATCCAGCCCAGTCAGTATGACCCCTGAACCTTTGTAGTTCCCACACGCCATCCTGTCTTGCATCTGTGTCCCAGACCTTGCTGCGTCCTGAGGAAGGTCGAGGGAGAACCTATCCCCAGGGACCAGGCTGTCTTCAGCCCCCGTGGAGGCTTGGGCACCAAGCCTGGAGTTAGAATGGAATTGGCTTACCCCGCACACAAATGGGCCGGGGAGCACAGCCATTGAGCTCGACCATGCCCTCGATGCCTGAGAAAGTCACCAAGTCCTCATCACAGAAACGGTGGGCACTGGCGTCTCTCCTCAGAGTGAGAATGCCGGGGGAGCCCTGGGTAGGAGGTGGCTTGGCTCAGGGGTGCCTGTACTTGCCTTCCACAGGCCCTAGCAGCCCCTCCCTGGTGAGCAGGTGAGTGCCCACAGCTCAGCACCCACCTGGGAGATGTGCTGGATGGCAGCTGTCAGGGGTTCTGCCTCTGTGGGGTCCTGCACAGTGAAGTCCTCACCAAAGTCACAGAACAACTGCCTGGGATGGGGTGGGGTGAGGTGGCTCACGGGTTGCGGTTAAGGGTAGGGGACACTAGGTCAGGCCCAGAGGGCCAGACTTGGGAAAGGAATGTTAGAGGCTTGGGAACTAGAGTTTGAGAGGGTTACTGAAGCAGGTCTGGAAGGTGGAATGGAGGAACCAGAGAGTGGGATGGGGGACCAGAATCAGGAGGGAATGCTGGGATAGGCCTGAGGTGGGCCGGAGGGGCATTGGAGCAAGCTGGAGCTGGGGACAGCACTGGGACCAGTTGCTGGCTGTAATGTGATAGGCTGGGCAGGCAGCCTCACTCACCCCACCAGGCCCCATGTGTGAGCCATCAGAAAGCAGACTCCGTGCTTATGGCAAAAGGTGCCCACCTTCAGTTGCTCTTCCAGCTTTGAGGCAGTCAGCACCACCACCTGGGTGGACAGCATGATCAGCAGCAGGGCCAGACCACTTCCCAGCCCTCCCTGCTGTTGAAGACTGGGAAGGAGGGGACTGGGCTGACCTGGAAGTCCAACAGCAGGTCCTCAGTGATGTCACCCGTGTGCACAAAGACCTGGACAGCTCTGTTGAGCTGAGCCAAGAACTCTTGAGAGGCCTCTGCCCTGTTCCTTCCCAAGTCCTTCTCTGAGAGGAAAAACTAGAGAGAGACCCAGTATAGCCTGAGCAAAGAGACTCCTCTTGGGCCCTGCTCCCACTCTGGTCTGGGAGCCCATAGCCCCCCCCAGGGCGCTTACCTGGGCAGCCAGGTCAGACCAGCAGGTGGGGTAGGGATCATGCAGAGTAAGGCTGCCCACACCCATCAGGACCAAGTTCTTGGCCACCTCAGCCCCCAGGCCCTGCAGGCCTGACAGCAGGACCTTGGCTCCCTGAATTCTCTGCATGGCAGGTGAGCCCAGCACATACCTGTGGACGGGAAGTACGAGGGCGGGTAGTTGTAGGTCAGAGGCCTCAAGGCCACCCCACTCTCCACCCCACCTCAGGCCTCACAGCTGTCTCGAGTACAGCTCCTCATCCAGCAGCTTGGAAGTCTCCAGGATATCCATCCTCGAGCCTGGGGCTGAACAGCAGGCTGCCGTGCTCATAGACAGGGTCTGTGTGTGGGAGGTGGTGACAGCAGGAGCCAGTGCCCAGCTGTAGAAACAGGCACCAAGACCATAAGAGTGAAGGACGGACACTAGGGTGTTGTCATAGCTCTCTTCCTGGCTCCTCTGTCATTTCGAGGAAAGCAGAAGTGAAAGTGAAACTAGATTCTGAGCCACCTCCTGGTCCTGCCTCCAGACCAGGACAGATGCCAGCCCTAGGTGGGCCAGTTGAGGTCTATCGCCTAGGATGAGTCCCAGGACTTCAGGAGGTGGTCAGTCTCTGAGTGTTAGACCTGAGGGTGGGAGGCATGGGGCAGCCACAACCACATCTTTGTTTTTCTTTTAGACTTTTATTTTGAAGGTGTAAAAGTATTAATAGTACAGAGAGGTCCTGTGTACCCTTCATAGGTGTGTCCTTTTGCCTTCTTAGGAACTTGGGGCCAGTTCTCTGAAAGATACACCACTGCTCCCCACAAAACTCCATAATAGTTAAATCAAGTGCCATCATTTTTTGTTAAGTGAGGTGAAATTCATACAACATGAAATTAATCATTTTAAAGTATACAATTCAGTGGCATTGAGTGCATCTACAATGTTGTACAACCATCATGTCTCCCTAGTTTCCAAATTTTTTATCACCCCAGAGGAACACCCCGAACATACTAATTACCACACATCCTCCACACCCAGTGGCAAACATTAATATGCTTTCTATCTTTAGGAATCTACCTATTTTGGATATTTCATATAAAAGGAATCATACAAAATGTGACTTTTGTGTCTGCTTTCTTCCACTTAACATGTTTTGAGGTTCATTGAAGTTGTAGCCTTTATCAGTATTTCATTCCTTTTCATGGCTGAATAATAGTCCATTGTATTTATATACCACAGTTTGCTATGCATTCATCTGTTGATGGACATCTGGGTTGTTTCCACCTTTGGCTATTATGAATAGTGTCGCTGTGGTCATTCTTGAACAAGTACTTGAGTACCTATTTTTAATTTTGGGGGGTATAACTCTAGAAGTTGAGTTGTTGGATCATATGGTAATTGTGTTTAACTTTCAGAGGGACCACCAAACTGTGTTCCACGTTTCACATTCTTACCAGCAGTGTATTAGTACAAGAGTTCCTATTTATCCACAATGTTGCCAACACTTTTTCTTCCTTGTTTTAAAAAAAATTACACCCATTCTAGTGAACATGAAGAGGTGGTCTTTTGTTTATTTGTTTTCATTCAGTAACATTTATTGGGTATGTCAGATGTGCCAGGTACAGAAAGCAGGGCTGGATTTTGAAGTAAAATGCTATCTTTAATAGACACCAAAAAGTATTTTAGGAAATTCAACACCCATTCCTGATTTTTTAAATTCTCATTAAAATAGGAATAGATGGATATTTAAAAATTGTGTTAAAATATATATAAAATGTAATTTACCATTTTAAACATTTTAAGTGTATAATTCAATGGCATTAAGTACATTCACAGTGTTGTGTAACCATCACTACCATCTGTTAGAAACTCTGTACCCATAAAATAACACTCCATTCATCCCTCCACCATACCTCTGGGAACTACTATTCTGCTTTCTGTCTCTATGAATTTGCCTATTCCAGGTAGCTAATATAGGTGGAAACATAGAATATTTTCCCATTTGTGTCTGGCTGATTTCACTTAGCATATGTCTTCAGGGTTCATCTGTGTTGTTACATATATCAGAATTTCATTTTTCTTTATTGTGATAAATTATATACAAAATGGAATTTACCATTTTAACCATTTTTAAGTGTACAGTTCAACAGCATTAAGCACATTCACATTGTGCAACCTTCACCACCATTCATCTCTAGAATTTTTTCATCTTCCCAAACTGAAACTGTATGCATTAAACAATAACTTTCCATTCTCCCCTTCCCCCATCCCCGGTAATCACCATTCTACTTTCTGTCTGTATGAATTTGACTACTCTAAGTATTTCATATAAGTGAAATCACACAATATTTGTCCCTTTGCATCTTCAGTTATGTCTTCGAAGTTTATTCGTGTTGTACCTTGTATCAGAAGCTTATTCCTTTTTAAGGCTGAATAATATTTCATTGCATGTATATACCACATTTTGTTTATCCATTCATGGACACTTATGCTCCTTCTATCTTTTGGCTATTGAGAATAATGCTGATATAAAGAATCATGTACAAATACCTGTTCGGGGTCCCTGCTTTCAATTCTTTAAGGTATATACTCTAGGAGTGGAATTGCTGGATCATGGGTCAGGTCCAGCCTCTTGGCAGGCTGTTGTCCTGGTTCTTTGGCTCCTTGCTTGGAAAATTCACAAGCAGAGCCAGTGCGACAGAGTGACCACGGACAGGAAGTAATTCCATACAAACAGCTTTTATTGCAGAAAAGAAGGGAGCTATACAAAGTGAAAATACATTCCAGAGAGAGGAACACTAGCAGTCTCCATAAGTGGAGAAGATGTTAAGGACTCCCAGGTGGTTTCCTTTTATTGGCCTGGTCCAGGGGAGGGCTTACAGGGGGTGGGGTGGGGAATATTACCAGATGATTGACATGCATGATTGTCAGGTGTTCTGCATTTTCCTGCAGCTCCGCCCCACCACCTTCTCGACCCCTGGGAACCACCCTCCTGGCCTGTATCTGCCACCTGCCTATTTGGTCCCTGCCTAACATTCCCTACTGAGAGACATGGAGACTGAAAATCTTTGGGGTTTGGGGTTGAAGGTTCTGTAGCTGCTTCGAGCTGAACAGGGACGATGTTCTCCAGTCCCCATGACCTGTTTTAAAGGCTACAGAAGGAAGTAACTTGTGGCCTCATCCAGCGGCCCCATGGGTGGTGGTATAATCTTGTTCAGGTACGGGGTGGAATCCCTGAGCTAGCATAAGCCTCACATGGAACTGTTGAAGCCTTGAAGACACACAAACTTAATAAGAAGATTAAAATGTGTGGGCCAAATGTTAACAGGACAATGGCCACTAAAGCTCCCAGGAATGGTAATAACCAGGTCATACTTGGTAATAGTAAAAAAAAAAAAGAAAGAAAGAAAGAAAGAAAAAGAAGTTGCAGTAAGATGAAGAAAAATGAAATCATAATGGAAATATGAAAATTATGGGTGCTTGAAAATAGGCAAGCACGGAATTCTTCCTGCATGGCACAATATATCTAATATGCAGAAGATTCCAGCAAAGGCTAACATAAGAAAGATCAGGAAATATATGTAGGGATTTTTACTATCTGTGGTGGCATAACCTGTGAGGCTTAATTAACTCACCTTTTTGAAGAGAACCTTTATCCCTCAATTGGTTTGCACTCATAGGTGTCGGTTTCAGCATCCTTGCTGGGGTCTGGGCTCTGAGCGTCCACTGGTTTAGCTCTCAAGATGTGTACCCAGCTCTCAATTCCCTTTAGTTTGACTCCTGTGGGGGTAGACAACAAGACCTGATATGGGCCCTTCCACATGGGCTCTGACTGACTGGTAGGTCCTCTTTCTTTACAATCTTTAGGGAGGATCCAGTCCCCTGCTTGCACGGGGGAAGTGATTTTTCCCTTCCTCTGGGCCAGGCAGGACTTGTTGCCCACAGTCCAACAATGCCCATTGTACTTTCCCCAGATATATGATGTGTTTTAGAACAGCAGTCTCCAAACTTTTTGGCAACAGGGACTGGTTTCATGGAAGACAATTTTTCCACAGACCGGTGGGGTGGCACAGGGATGGTCCGCAGCCTGGGTGTTGGGGACCGCAGTATTAGAAGGTAACTAGCCTCAACACATTAACTCATTCCCTGATAACTTGTACTTGGAATGGTCGGCCATATAAAATTTCAAAAGGACTGACTTTTAAAAGCGTCCCTCTGGGACAGACAAGGATCCGCATAGAAGCAATGGGAAGGTTTTGGACCTAATCTGTCTTAGTCTCCTGACACAGATTAGCTAGGGTCCTTTTTAGAGTTTGGTTGGTTCTCTCTACCTTGCCCAGACACCTGAGGCCACCAGGAGGTATGTAAGTGGTAATCTACTCCTAAGGCAGTTGTCAGTCCCTGGGTTATTTTGGATGTAAAGGCTGATCCATTATCACTCTGAAGGCTTAGGGGAAGACCAAAGCAAGGTATGATTTCTCTTAACAATATTTTACATACTGCTGTGGCCCTTTCTGTATGGGTTGGGTACACCTCGACCCATCCTGAGAAGGTGTCTACCAATACCAAAAGATATTTGTAGCATCTGCACCAATTCATCCAGTAAAATCCAATTGCCAGTCTTTCCCTGGTACATGCCTCCCAGCTGCATCAGCTCTAGCAACTGAGGCGGTGAGCTCCCTCTTGTGGATTATTTTGCATACACAGGTAGCAGGAAGCAGTAATTTGTTGGACCAATTTGTCTAATCCTTGGATAATCACCGTTTTTCCTAAAAGGATTCCTAAAGACTTGGCCTCCACATGGAAGCCTTGGTGGAAGCTAGAGACCACCTTTTGAGAAATATTAGAGGGGATGAAGGGCTTTCCCTCTTGCTCCCACCATCCTGCAAGAGTAAAGGTAAGGCCGGGCACTGTGGCTCATGCCTGTAATCCTAGCACTCTGGGAGGCCGAGGCGGGCGGATTGTTTGAGCTCAGGAGTTCAAGACCAGCCTGAGCAAGAGTGAGACCCCTGTCTCTACTAAAAATAGAAAGAAATTAATCGAACAACTAAAAATATATAGAAAAAATTAGCCGGGCATGGTGGCACATGCCTGTAGTCCCAGCTACTCAGGAGGCTGAGGCAGAAGGATCGCTTGAGCCCAGGAGTTTGAGGTTGCTGTGAGTTAGGCTGACGCCCAGCACTCTAGCCCCGGCAACAGAGTGGGACTCTGTCTCAAGAAAAAAAAAAAAGAAAGGGTGAAGGTAAATCCCCTTCCCTTGGCCCAGTCCTCCCCCTCTTTGGGATAGAGCGGCCTGTCTTGTACTTCTGAGGGTGCAGGTAAAACTGGTAACGCTGTGGATACAAACTCCTCTTCTCTTGCCACCCTCTTGGCCTCTTGATCAGCTTTGTTGTTTCCCTGTGCCATGTCCCCTTCTTTTTGGTGTCCTCTACAATGCATGACTGAGACTTCTGTTGGTAAATACACTACCTGCAAGTTTCTGAATTTCCTCTCCATGTTCGATGGGAGGGTTTCTAGCTGAGAGTAGCCCCTTCCAAACTTGTCCACGTGCATGGAGAATCACGAAGGCATATTTCCTGTCAGTGTGTGTTTGTATTCTTTTATCCTTGGCCAGTTCTGGTACCTGCCTTAGGGCTATTAGCTCAGCCTTTTGAGCTGAGGTACTTGGTGGTAAAGGGCCACTCTGGAGAACCTGAACCTGAGTGTGGGAGACCACTGCACACCCAGATCTCCAATGTCCATCTGTCACCATACCACGACCATCGAGTCTCCATTGAACACGACTCCATTTCCCATTTGGTTTTTTTACTGCTGGAAGGGGAGTGTTGCAAGGGGATGAACATTCTATTAACATCTAGCCTTCATTATTGTTGTATTATTGGGGTAATTCCCTGCTGTCCCTTACGGGGGAAGGGAATTCCTGGTTTGAGGGTCACCTTTACCAGTGGAACTCTTATAGCTTGTCCTGAATTTCCATTTGCTCAAACTCTAGGATCCACATTCTCTAGGCCTGTAGGTAGCTTCTGTTCTCTCTCAAAATATGCTCAAGTGTTTACCCATCCACATAATAGTGTGGGGTTGTAATTGTAATTGGAGACCCAACTTGACCAAAAAGTCTCTTCCTAATAAAGAAATTGATATTTCAGGGATAAGCAGAAATTGGTGAGTAACTCATATTCCTTCCCAGCTACATAATAAAGCAGGAGTATGATATCTTCTGGTGGGGCATCCATCGGTGCCCACAACCATACAGGAGGAAGACAACAGGGGTCTGCCAAAGGTTTTTACGACCAAATAAGGGGTTCCCATGTTAAACAGAAAAAGAATTTGCTTACTGGCCACATCCAACGTTACCCGGGGCTCTTCAAGTATGATCTCGATAGTATGGGTGGGAGCCTGTGTTGAACCCCGGCCCTTTCAGGCCTGGTCATCCATGACTACCAGAGCCTGGGCTCCCGCTCAGCCCCTGGGGGTTGAGTGCCAGTCCCTTGCCAATGGCCCTATTGTCCCCATCTGGGACATGGTTTTCTGGGCCCCACAGCCTTCCCGGTATATAGTTCTGGGCTCCTTCAGTCTTGATTTGGTGTTCCTTTTGAAAGTACCCAGGGGGGGTGGGGGAAGAAAGTACCCAGGCTCCCCATACTGAAAACAGGTCTTATCGCCACCTCCTGGGTTCTTCAGAGTAGCCGGGTGAGCCATAGCGGCAATAGCCACCATGATAATTTGGCCTTTTGGTGGTCCCTCTGTGTTACCGCTATATCCCAATTGTTGTAGACAGTGGAGGCCACCAACAGTAGTTGGGCTGTATCTGTCCGGGGTTCCAAGGCCAACTTCTGGAGTTTTCTGTGAATATCAGAGTTGTTAATGATGTATTTATTACTATTATTGTCTCTGGTGTGTTAGGGCCCATGATGGTGTATTTCTTGACAGCTTTAGTGATTCTTTCCCTAAATATTGCTGGGCTTTCTTCCCTTCCTTGAACTACCTCTGTCAGTTTAGAAAAGTTGACTGATTTCCCCTGAATAGCTTTCATGCTTCCTATAAGGCACACTATCATATGCTTGTGGAGGTGGGATCCTCTTTGATCCCATTGGTAATTCCACCCTGGGTCCGCCTGAGGGACTGCTTGATTTCCAGGTGGAAGATTTTGATTTAGTGCATGGAGCTGATCTCTGTAAACCTGACAAATCCTCTTTCTTTCATTTAGTGAGCAGCAGTGTGAGAGCAAGACCCACACATGCTTCCAGGTTAAATAAAAAACAATTGTCAGGTGTTCAAATTCTTCTGTGAATCTCCCTGGGTCAGCTGAGAAGCTTTCCAGTTTTTCCTTTCCTGTTTTGATATCCCCCAATGAGAATGGAGCATGAACGCTCACAGGCTGTCCTATGGGCCCTGCTATTTCCTCTAAAGGACATGGGAAGGTAGATTCAGACTCGGAAAAGAAGGGTAAAGAGGAGGGGGTGGATCATATTCTGGTGGGTTCTGAAGCTCCTCTGGGGCTGAGGCTACAGCCACAGTCCCTTTGTCTTCACTTGATTTCTTTTTCGAAATTTGATGTTTGTCCAGAGCCAAAGAGGCTCCCCGACCTTTTTCTGTCCCCCTAATTTGACACTCTCCACACAAGACTCATAATATTAGGGGTTATTTCTCAGGTATATAAAGGCCTGAACATAGGGAATTTCTGACCATTTTCCCTCCCTTCTACAAAAGAGATCTAATTGTAGGACAGTATTGGGGTAAGACTCCTGTTCTTAGGCCAAGATTCTCCACCCAGCAGTTGGCACTGGGGCCAGGCTGTGCTGCAGAAAAACACTAGTTTTGTTTTGCAGACGCTGTCGAGTTCAAGGCTCTTCCAGTTTTTTTTGGTTTTTTTGAGACAGAGTCTCACTCTTTTGCCCGGGCTAGAGTGAGTGCCGTGGCATCAGCCTAGCTCACAGAAACCTCACACTCCTGGGCTCAAGCGATCCTTCTGCCTCAGCCTCCCGAGTAGCTGGGACTACAGGCATGCGCCACCATGCCCGGCTAATTGTATCTATATATTTTTAGTTGTCCGATTAACTTCTTTCCTTTTTTTTTTTTTTTTTTTTTTTTTT